>SNQJ01S0195557.1:5981-16613 GCA_010110895.2 Picea sitchensis | reverse complement strand
ACTTTGAATGTTCCTCGTTCACCAACTCTTCTTCTTCTCCACTGTAGAACCCTTCGTCTTGTGCCAGTGGCTCATGACCCTACTCAAACAGGTTCACCAGAGGAACTTCTCTAAATGATCTCCAACTGTGTGTGTGTCCAACCTCTGTGTTGTTATCACTGTCTGAGTTCTTGAACATTAGATCTTTAGTCCAACCGATTACTGTATCTTCAAGATGTTCTTGTCACGCAATAGCATCTTGATCTGCAACTTCATAAAATGTAAAAATTTTCCTCTAGGTCCCTTAAAGAAATATCTCTCTGCTTGGCTATATGATTCTACTATGTCAATAGAAAACTCAGTAATGTACCCTCCAACGGTATCTTCAAACCAGTGATCGACTGCTCTTAATACGGTGTTATCAACTCTCTTGACCTTCTTGATCAGCGTCAACGTCCAAACCACAGGGGTCTGAGTCTAATTTCAAACTGGGTTTCTGCTAATCTGGCTAGCCACTCGTATAGATCTTGATGGATTCCTCCAAAGAAGATCTCTTGTATATTGGTAAAGATATACCTTCCCAACCAATCCTCTGTACTAAGATTAGGGTTCTTGTTCTGAGCTTCAGCAAAATCCTTTTCTTATTCTTCTATCCACTTCAGAATCTCTATCTTCGATAGAAACCACCTTGACATTCCCTCAAGAAGATCCCGGTCCCGGCAACAGAACCATTTGTTAGCACAGGGGCAGACCCAGAGTTCATCTCTAACATTTCACTAACAAGCCCTAACTACTGGCCCTTTCGGCAACACCTGCAAAGCAGATGCAGTCTCACCCGAAGTAGTGATAGGGGGTTGCAGAACACAGGTGTCTACAACCAGAAGAAATGCAAAGCGGACCCAAAACACTAACTCATAGCAACCCAATTACTCCTTATCTCCTTTAAGCCTACTGCGTGAACTATAGCTCAGATCCGATACAATGATACAATAACAGAATAACAAAAGAAAAAGAACACAACATCGATCACACAAAACAACAAGATATACGTGGTTCACCCTCTCCTTAGGTCTATGTCCACAGAACTGTGTTTCCTGATATATTATGTGAAAACATACAGTTATATATGTGCACTTAACTTGCAGATCTCTCTCTCTTTCTCTCTCTCCCCTCTTTGCGCACCCAGCTGCAGGGTTGATCTTCGCACCCAACTGAAGATCTTACAACACAAACTCTCTTTCAACAGAATAATTCTCTCTCTCAACAACAATAATCACTCATTACATAATCGAACCCATCCTAGGTCCTCTTGACCTTTATTTATACATTACAATGACTCTCGGACAACCTTAGGCCGAAACCTAGGTGTCAAAACCCTAAAATTCCAAATCCCTAGCTCAACTTGACCCGCGTTTTTAGGGCTTTGCCAACCTACCTTTCCTTCTTTCTCGCAAGGTGCTCCAAGCACTCGTTGATGGATTTTTCCACTTGTTGAGTTGTCGACGATCCATATTCCTTTCTAATATGTCTTCCTCTGTCTTCTCGTTCAATGACTCGCTTTCTCTTACTTCGCTCCTTTTCTGCTTCTTTGGCCACTTCGACCCAATCTCAGTCAATGTGATTTCTGCGCAGTTCGTACTTCGCGCTTCTTTCCTTAATCTTCGCTTCCTTCCATAACCAAGGGCCAACATGTGGTGTCACCAGGAAGTGAAACGTGTCACCCATATTCGGCATTTCCAGGCTAAGTGGGCACTATACGGATTTGACATGTGTCACTGTACAAATGACATGTGGCAGTCTGTACATGACGTGCCCCAATGAAAGGATGACACGTGGTAGTACGGACGACAGCTGGGCCATACGGATGCTAACGTGGCAGAGTGACTGGGCTATACAGTTGTGACATGGAATGACATGTGGTTGTACAATAGATGATGTGGTAGGTGACTTGGCTCTACAAAATCTGACATGGCAACTGACTGGGTTGTACGGCGGTGACGTGGAAGGATGACTAGATGTTGACTGTGTTAGTACGAACCAACCACAGGGCGACACGTGGCCCAATCAGAGGGCACCACATGGAACCCCAAATTTAGTCAATGACATCTAATCCAAATTTTTTGTGGCTTCGGGGGATTCGAACTCCCGACCTTCATGGGTGCAACGGCCTAATTGTTTGGGCTAATTGAATAGTCAAGCGATGGATATTGTTTAACACATGACCAAACTTGGTTTTATGCTGCATATAGCATGTTTTAGGTGATAAGCCCCGATCGACGGGGGCCAACCCAGACCAACCAGGGGCTGGAGAATGGGGGCTAACCGAATGCGCGCAAGGAGATTTGGGGCTTGGCCACAGGATTAGGAGACTATAGCAGAGGGGCCAATGTGCTAGCACCAGCCCTCGGCCACATGGCTAGGAAAATATGACCAGGAGCCCAAAATTCGGGGGTTGCACCCAATATTTTCCCATTTTTGGGTTTTAAACCATATAATCTGATTTTATTTGATTTTAAGCCTGTTTTTGGGGGATTTTAGTCATTTTTGGGAGATCTGAAGCCCTTTTTTAGGCCAGATCTTGGGAGGAAGTTGGGCGGATGTTACCAACTTCAAATCTATTTAAAATAGAGGTTCTTAGCAGCCTTAAAGAGGTTCAGAAGAGGATAAATGCTATAGAATTATGAAGCTGAAGTCATTTTTATGCAGGGAAGCCATTGAGGAGAGGAACTTTGCGAGCCAATTCTGGGAGCTTCGCTCAACCATTTTTAGTGGTGTCAGTTGTGTTAGGTTCTTGAGGTCTAGAAGAACACATCCAAACCAGTTTGTAATCCATTTGACACCTTTTTGATGTACTTTTGAAGCTTTAAAGATAAATAGGAAAGCCTCACCCACTCAGACAAAGGCCCAGAGACGTAGGCGATATTACTAAACTTCGTTAACAACTTTGTTGTTATGGTTTTTTGATTCTTTGTGCTTACTTTCAGTTTTCCATATATTATTATGGCTACCATGTTATATCATTGATTCTTCCTCTTTCCTTCAATTTCTAAATGGCTAATGAACTCATGCTTTAAAACTTAACCATAGTCTTTAAAAGATCTTTTCGGATCAAGGATCCTGAGTGTAGTACAAGGTCAGAGGGTCATCGTGTTGATTGATGGTGGGGAAACCCACAACTTCATCGAATCAGCCTTGGTGTTTAAGAGGGGCATTCCTATAGTCTATTTTGAGGGATTTGATGTAGTAGTAGTTGGGGGGCGCATTATTCCTTGCACATAGAATATCCCATAGTTATGCTTAGCAATGGGAAACTACACAGTGGTCGATGACTTCTATGTAATTAAGATACAAGACACCAATGTCATATTAGGGGTCCATTGGCTTGTTTCCATATGAAAACACTCGGTTGACTACCGGGCCATGGAGTTGGAGTTCAAAGCATCATATGGTAGGAAGGTGGTTTTGAGGGGTATGTCTAATGATGCTCCAAGGATTGTTTTGGCCAAACAGATGGAGGGTATTTTAAAACATGGGGATGTAGCTTATGCAATAGAGTATTTTATCACTACTAAGAAACCTTTAGACAACAACTATCAATATCATACAGACATACAGACACTATTGAGCAGACACGACTGAGGATTTGAGCACACTATTGAATTGGAAGAGGGAGCCAAACCTGTGACCACCACTCCATATAAAAATCTAAAGAAATTCAAGGGCGAGATTGAAAAGGCCATTAAGGAGTTGGTAGAGATGGGGAATATCAGGTTGATCTCTAGTCCATTCGCTTCTTTTGTAGTGTTGGTAAAGAAGAAGTATGGCACAATGTGGATGTGCATTAACTACATGTAATTGAATAAAAATACAATCAAGAATAGGTACCATATACCCAGGATCAATGAGCTTCTGGATGAGCTACATGGGGCAATATATTTTTTGAATATTGATCTTCGATCGGGCCACCACCAGATCAGAGTCAGAGAGAAAGATATTCCCAAAACTGTTTTTCGATGCCATTACAACTATTATGAGTTTTTGGTCATGCCATTTGGGATTACCAATGCACCAACCACCTTTCAGTCCTGCACGAATCACATATTAGAGAAGCAGTTGAGGAAGTCTTGGCCAGTCTTCTTTGATGATCTTATGATATATAGTAGTACATGGGAAGAACATTTGGAGTATCTGGAGGAGATCCTGAGCATCATGGAGGAACAATCATTGTATGCAAAGGAGTCAAAGTGTAAGTTTGGCATGAAAAAGATCTTATAATTGGGTCTTGTGGTCAGTGCTCATGGAGTATAGGGGCATAGGGAGAAGATACATGCTATATTGGATTGGCCACCGCCCAAAAATATTTCACACTTGTGTGGTTTCTTTTTGATTTACAGCTACTACGAGAGTTTTGTCAAGGGGTTTTTACAGTTGGCTGCACCACTCATAGACCTCACAAAGAAAGGGGAATTTAGGTGGACCGAGGAGGCTCATAGGACATTTGACAAGATGAAGGAAGTGATGAGAACTTGCCCATTTCTAGAACTTCCTGATTTCACTCATCCCTTTGTGCATGAGTGTGATGCATCGAGTGAGGGGATAGGAGCAGTTTTGATGCAATAGATGCATATGATAACATATGAGAGTAGAAATCTCATAGAGTCAGAACGACTCTACTCCATCTACGACAAGGAAATGCTCGCCATAATGCATGCCTTGGAGAAGTTTAGACAATACTTGGTAGGTGGAAAATGTGGGGTTAAGATAGACCACAACAACTTGAGGCACTTCTTGGGGCAAAAGAACTTGAATGAAAGGCATCAGAAGTGGGTTAGAAAACTGCAGGCATATGATTTCGACATTGAGTATGTAACAGGAAAGAAGAATGCAGTTGTGGATGCTCTCTCTAGGAAACCATAGATATTTTCACTTGTAGAGATTTCAGCTGATTGGAAATCTCATCTTTTGGTGGAGTATTCCAAGAACCAATTTGCTTATGAGTTGATGGATCAAAGTGTGCAGGATGACATGCATAAGGTGGTAGATGACATTATTTACTATAAATACCGCTTATACTTAGTCCCAAAATCTACTCTGAAGGATAAAATTATGAAATCCATGCATGAAACACCATTGGCAGGGCATCCAAAATATTTTAAAACTTACAGGTAGATTAGAGAGAGGTTCAATTGGAAGGGCCTCAAAGATGATGTATCGAGGCATGTGAGAGATTTTGTGATTTGTTAGTAGAACAAGTCAAAGCAAACCTCTCCTGCAAGATTACTACAGTCGTTTCCCATCCCACAACAGAAAGGGGAAAGCGTATCTATGGACTTAATCATAGGTGTACCGAGGGTACATGGAAGAGACTGTAAATATGTGGTGGTCGATTGATTGACCAAATTTGCACATTTATTTGCCATATCCTCTTAATACAAGGCATCACAACAAAGTTGTTTTTTAGGGAGGTATTCAGACTCCATGGGTTGCTGGGGTATATTGTCAGTGACATGGACAACAGGTTCCTTAGTGAATTTTGGCAGGAGTTGTTCAGGTTGGATGACACATATTTAACTCCCAACACTAGTTACCATCCTCAGATGGATGGACAAACATAGATCATTAACAAGTGGTTAGGATGGTATTTGTGTAACTATGTGTACGAGCAACAAAAGGCATGAGTGAAGTGGTTGCATTTGAGGGAACATTGTTATAACACCACTTATCACATGTCCATCGATATGACTCCATTTCAAGCATTGTATGGTTATGTTGCTCCTTCTTTTGTTGACTTGGCATTTGGGGAGAGCATGGCTCCCAAAGCCAAGGAATGGATCCAAGAGAGCCAAGACATACTCAAATCTCTCAAGGACAATCTACAGATGGCCCAAAACCAACAGAATATCTATGTAGACATGCACAATGTCGAGCGCACCTTCAAAGTGGGAGACTTGGTATTCTTGAGGCTACAACCATACATGCAGTCTTCACCGAAGAAAAGTGGTGCAAAAAATCTCAAGTTGTATTTCTATGGGCCCTATAGGGTGATTCAAAGGATTGGTGAGGTGGCTTATGAACTGGAGTGGTTAGAGAGAAGTAAAATACACAATGTATTTCATGTTTCGTGCCTCAAAAAGGCATTGGGACAAGAAGTCACTACTTCAATAGAGTTACCTCCATTAGATGAGGAGGGACAACTAGTATTGGTTCTTGAGGAGGTATTGGAGGCCAGGGAGAGGAATTTACGTAACAGGGTGATCTGAGAATACCTCATCAGATGGACATATTTACCAGTAGAGGATGCCACATGGGAGAGTGGCCAGATCTTACAACATCCAAATTTGTGGTTGTTTGAGGACAAGTAATCTCGGGAAGGGAGGACTATAATGTCCCTTTCCTAATGATCTCTCTGGGAGATTGACAGAATAGCCTAAATAATTCCCATAGGCTATAGCTAGTGGGGAAAAAGGTAATTAACTATTTATTTAATGTCACGAGGAAAAGTAACTTTCTAAAAGGTGGCATTGAGTAATTGATTAAAAAATGCGCCTAAAGTGACTATGGAGAAAATGAAAAAGTCACTTAACTTATTATAAGGGTAAAAATGGTGGAAAAGGGTCAACGAAAGAATAAAAGGGGAATGAGGGGGCACCCTCTCTCATTATTCCCTTGTTAATTTCTAAAATCGAATTGAGAGAGCTCTTGTGGCTTTTTTGGACTCTCAAGATGAAAACCCTAAGAGAGATTTATGAGATCGGTTTCAATGGTGAGACCATCGACCCTAGTTGTCATTGGGAACCCTCATTTTTCTTCAGCGTGCTCCAATGTGGTTAAGTTATTGGTATTCGACAACAACATTTCCATTCACAAGGATTCAATATTGTCTTGAAGAAGGCGAACAAGGATTGTGGCTACGTTTTTGGACTATATACTGATTTTTCATGAGGATAGGGCTGAGTTTCCATGTTGGAGGGCGAAATACACTTCTATTGGGTGGATCTATTGATAGTGGGGTCAATTTATTTCATATATGGTCGTGTCTACCTGTTAGTTGGTTGTATTTATGTGTGGAAGGCACCATTTCTGAGGGGGGTGAGTTATGGGTAAAAAGGGAGTCGATTTCCCCTCATTTCTTCTTTGTTGTGTGACAAAAATTAATTGTTGGGTTGAGTTTTTAGTGGGAGAGTTGAGCTCATATTTGTTGGGCACTTTTATGTGGGAGAAGATTGTGCACTCCTTTTCAATGGACGAGTTTCCTGTGGGAGGACTTTTGTACTCTTATATAATAGTGGTTCCCTTCAAATTTCATTATACATGCCAGAATTTTCTTATATAACTTATGTGTATGTATTTACCTTACAATCAACCTATTTATCTTATACACAGGTCATATTTGTACCCAAATGTTTTATTGTTACAGTTTATGTTAGTAAGCAATGTAATGCTACTTATTTTAATTTAAGTGAAATGAGTTGTTGGTTCATACCTTGGGTGCTTTCATAGTTTTCTATCACATTTTTATGTGACTAAAATACATTTCAAGCTGCAACTATTTCTTTATAAACCACCACCTATGTAACCTCATATAAACATGGAAACAACAAATTGTTTGATGAAATGTCTACATTGAAGACTAAGGAAAAATCAGTTTTTTGGGGTAGGAATATTACATCCATAGCTGAGAAAAACATATGAGATTGGTGTTTTGTGAGCATAACATAGGAGGAGGAGGATTTTGTAGCAACCATCTAGCATACAGTGTCAAAAGGTAACTCCATAGTGAGTTCTCATTCCTTTGTATGTGCATTTTATAACTGAAGCAAAGGGATCAAAGCATAGGTCTCATCTTCTAGATGGGTTTTCTCCCATATTGGGTTTCCCAAGTCAAATCTTGTATTCATTTATGTGGATGGTTTGTATTTGGGCATGTTCTTTCATTTTTAAATTTCAGTTATTTCTTCAATTCAAGCCATAAGCTAGAGATAATAAATTTGGGATCTAAAGAAATAAACCGCATAAATCTAATATTTTGAAATATTATAAGATCTATTGGGATGAATTGTTCCAATGGAATATCCATGATAGTTTACAGATCACACCCATTATTGAGCTTCTACCTATTTCCATTTGATGTATTTATGTTTATGATTGGGCCTTCGGCCATTTGATGTGGACTTATGATTATGTTATATTTCTTTTATTTTTTGTTAGGATATTTAGACACTTAGGAGTTAGTTAATATCTACTTGGTCTAATGTGTCATTGGGTAAAAGCGTGTTTCTTAGTGTGTTTCTTTAGTATGCATTAGTATGCATTTGTAGTTAGGAAATCCGACGGTCATGATATGTTCCCGACATAGAGTGATCTGACGGTTCATATTCCCCTCGATCTTAATGGCCATTGATCTGTGGTTTAACACCTGATTGGTCCATGATATCTATTTAAAGATCATGGAGGGTCATTTGCCGATGATCGATTGTGAGAAACTCTCTTGTAAAATCTCTCTGTAATTTTTTTCTTTTGCATTAATAAACTGCTCCAAGTGGTCGCGTTGGTTGGGGTCATGGATGTTTCCCCATAGGGGTTTTACCACATCAAAACATTAGTGTGTTGATCTTTGATTTGGTTGTGTGAGTGGTTACTGAAGGTGTTCATCCTCTGTTGGAATACCTATGTTGTCGAACATGGTATCAGAGCATGTTTGAAGACCCGTTGATGTTGTAGATCGAGATCATGAAGCAGAGTTGCCTCATCTCCATTTTCTATCATTTTCGTACATTTATGGGCTAAGAAGATTGTTCCATTGCGTCTGGAGTGCTCGTTTTAGTTAGGAACACTTTTCATTTCACTTGAAAAGGTTTTTGTTTGCCCAAGATACAACCATTTCAGTCATATCCAAAGGTATAAACCCTGAATACACATTTTTTAATTTTTTGCAGAATATTATTTTGGTTTTATTTCGATTTTATATTATTTGTTTCCGGGTTGCTACTCTTTTAGATCTGCGTATGCTCTTTTCCCCGCACCCTGTGCAATCTCGAAAAATCAGAAACAGATAAGAAAAGGTGCATATTTCGGGTAAGCTAACCAAGATCTAACATTTGTTGTCATCGAAAAGCGAATTTTTTTTCTTGTGTGAAAAAAGATTTTTTTGAGCACGATCCCCAAGGTCGTCAACAACAAAAACAACCCCAATCCTCTTGTGAAACAATACAATATGTTTTGCTAGCCCACTTGGTTAAAAGTTGCCTTATTAAGTAAGAGGTCTTCAGTTCAAGTCTTTTTTTTTGTTTTTTTTTTTTGAAAAAGTTCATGCTAAAAGTGTAAAGTGTATTTCACTTCAAGTATAAAAGTGAATCACTATAAGTAACTTTAATATTTTAGAGCTATTTATTTTGCATGTAGCTTTTCTTTTATAAAGCAACTTCATTGTAAAAGTGATCCCCACTTCTCTTTATAAAAGTGGGTCACTTCATAAAGCAACTTACACCACCACGTGGTCCTTTGGTTATCGTTTATGCATTTTTTAAAATGGGCATAACTGTCACATTCGAAGTCCGTTTTTAGTGCCATTTTTTTTTAAACCACATAATTTTTCGAGATTTTTTCATCAAGATCATCAGTTTCAATTTATAAATCCATATTATCTGCATATTTAATATGGATTCTACAAATAATCTCTTGCTTACCAGCACCAACTACTTCCAATGGAAATCTCATATGGAGGATTTATTAAGAAGTAAAGGTTTGTACCGGATTACCTTGGGAAAGGAAACAACACCCACTAATGTTGATAAGAAATTCAAATGCGATAATAGGAATGATGAAGCACGTGGATTAATAGTAATTTCCATCTCTTCTGATTTAAGGTTCCACCTTCAATCAATTGATAAACCTAAAGAAGCTTGGGAAAAGATTGAATCTGTGTTTGGTAAACACAATATTATTCGAGCACAACAATTAGAAAATCAAGTACTAACTTTAAGTCCAAATTATTTTTCTTGCATTGAAGACTATCTATCCAAGTTTAAAAGACCCAGAACTTTATGTGAAGAATGTAATATAAAGATAGAAGAAGATCGTTGCATCTATCTTATTCTTTCTAAGCTAGGTAGTACATATTCTGTGTTTGTATCTACCTTTTATGTCATGCAAGAGGCTCTAGGGATAGCTTATGTAAAACCCACTCTTCAGAACTTTTGTGATGCTTTGATTAGAGAGCAAGATAATCTTGTACAACTTGGAGTGATCAACACTGTAGGTACCTCCAACAAAGCCTTAGTCGTCCATCATAAAGATAAACCCAAGAATCCCAAGAAGCAACATCCTTGCCACAACAACAAGCAATATAAGGGTCCCAAACCCACTCAGACAACTTCAGCTCCTAATGGTGACAAAGGATAAAAATATAAAAATAAGAAGACGGACAGAGATTGCAACTTTTGTGATAAAGATGGTCATGATGAGTCCAAATGTTTCAAGAAGATGGCAACTTTAGAAGCAATGATGAAGAAGCACAACATCAATATTGATTTTACTTCTTCTTCTTCTTCTCATGGACATGCACTTTCTGCTTCTGGTTTCTCCTTCAATATAACTTCTACTTCTACTTCTGATGAGTGGCTTATTGATTCCAGAGCATCTTATCATATGGCT
>SNQJ01S0195556.1:0-17506 GCA_010110895.2 Picea sitchensis | reverse complement strand
TTGAAGTCTCCTCTACTAATTTGTTTTTACCTTTTGATTCAGAGATTTTAAAAGTCTTGTTGACTGTGGAAGAGGGCCCTGCTTTTTCGTGTTGGCTTCCTGCCCTAGATGATGGTGGAGTTGTCTTATCCTTCTTGCTCTTTTTCTTTTGAGGTTCCTTATTTTTCTTTGGAGCATGCTGGGTTTCCTCCACAAGTTTGTTTTCTGTGGGAAGGTGTTGAGTGATAAGGGTTTTCCACCTAATCCTCTGTTTCCTAAGTTCATGTAAAACTAGCATTTTAATGAGACCTTGATGTTAAATGCTAGTCTTCTGAGTTTTGGATATGGATTTAACACCTCTTACCATTTTGTTCAAACTCATCCATAGAAAATATGGGAAATCAATTTCAAGGCCTCCTTCAAAATGTAATATAAGCTTAAGATCATATATGAAGGTCGCAACATACCTGCCCTCACAAGTGACGAATCGTTGAAGACTAGTAATCATTAGATGATACTCTTCCTTGATATAGTTCCTAGGGATCCCCTTTTTCTAGTCAGGGTGCTAATGATCTTCTTTCAAGAATCATTGGCACATTTCCTTGTTGATTCCTACACATTTGAAGTATTTGTCTCCTCTGTTAGGTAATCCCATGACCTCCCTTAAGGTTGCTTCATTGATTGTCAGTTCTAGATTGCCTATATGTGTAATCTCCCCATCGTAACCCTGAATAAATTCATGAGGACTATATGTGTAATCTCCCCATCGTAACCCTGAATAAATCCGTGAGATATCTTTTCATGTCAGCCTCTGAATTTTTCCAGAAATGGCATCCATCCCGATCTAGCATATTTTTCTTGACATAATTGGAACTCCTCAGTTTCCCTATAAATTTGGAAGACCGGTTCGTGTCTACTAACGACCATCATTATAAGTTGTGAGAAAAGGATCGAGTTGTAGCACAAGGGTTTAGTCAATTGATGAGGGTAAGGGTTTGGTACCAGAAAGGAGTAGGCTCGGTACTGGAGAAAGCTCACGACAAGGGGGAATATGGTGATGTTGTTGATAATGCGAATGGTAAGTTTGAGTAAGGATGTCGCAAGGAAAATTTATGACCAGGTGATCCTTATCTGGATGGCTTCGCCACCAGATAAGCCATTTCATTTCTACTTGTTACTGTAATGATGAGGACAAGACGTTGGGTATCAAAGCATCATTTTGGGATAGGTGATTGGACTTTCGAGTGGTGAATTTGATGTTGGATCATGGTTCATGACATAAGATAGGTTCATGAATTTCTTAAGGACAAAATATATTCGTGGCTTATCATTACTAGACATGCTTCATATTTTTATGTGATTTTTCCCTTAACCATGTTCAAGCACTATGAGAGAATTGATTAAGTTTAGGCATATGGGTATGAGGGATAGATGCATGGTTTTAATACTAAGGTCATAATATCTAGTATATATTTTCATACTTATTGTAGTTTTATGAGCATAGGAAAATAAATACCATGTTACCTTTTCTTTTACCTTTGTATGATCAATACCCATAGCATGTGTGACTACATGTAAATTGTCAAAATTCATCCTTTTAGACTGAAGCTTCTTGAAAACTTGGTATGGGAATATCCTGTACTTCTTTTATTCCGTGCTTATCTTCTTTTGTATTTGATTTTGTAGGGTGATCATGTGAGTCTGAAAAAGAGTTTTGAAGGGGCTCTTTGACCTTCCCCCATGTCGAAGATGTTGTATATCTGTATGCAAGAAGATTCAACATTTTATATCATAATGGAGAAAAGATGATAAGAGGAAAAGAAACCAACAAAATTCCAGAAGTACATTTATCACCTAGCATATAATCTAATACCTAAAAAGTGAAATCCCTTCTTTTGATGGATTATTGACAAAGGTAGCATTCAATAGTGAAACAGGGAATATTTATATGTTTTCCAGAAGAACAGATCCCACCTAACTTGCTTCAGAGATTTACTATCATTGGATGTTTCTAGATAAATTTCACAGTATAAGTAGATTAGACTCCCTAGTGAGGGCTCCACTCTTAAGAAGTTTCCTTCTTAGGTAATGTAGGCTTTAGATGTCAGACTGGTAAGTTGACTTAGGGTGATTCTCAAATGGACATTTTCTTGAAGTAATTATGTTGTTGATTAATCTGGAGTTTGTATCTCATGAAGGCCAATAATGACCTTTTCTCTTTTTGTTTTGGATGACAAAAGTGAATTTTTAAATCAGACAAGTATAGATGAGACATTTCTCAACCAGAACCCACTGCCAACAAGCCTGTTCAATATTCCGGTGGGGTAGTTGTGATAATTAGTGAGAGGTGCCTTCCCCGGGCAGAATGCCCCATTGCCAACAGGCATGTTCAGTACCCTGATGGGTTTTCCTAGTCATACCACAGACCAGTACCCGCTGCCAGCAGACTTGTTCAGTATCCCGGTGGGTTAGTCTCTTAAACCCTTTTTCCATTAGAGGCTTCTTGTCCATAGTCACCTATTTTGGTTTTTATTAAAGAGTTCTTTGCAAGGTGACAGGGGAGGCTCATTTGAAAACATTTTTACAGGCTAGGATGGTATTGGGTTGGAAGGCATATACTCTTCTTTTGGATGTCTTTTAAAGATTTGTCTGAAGGAAAAATAAAATTTTATGCACATTATTTCTATAGAGTGATCCAAATGTATAATTTTGTCTGATTTTTTCCATAAGAGAATGACCTAAAGTTTCCTTAGGGTATTGGTACATCCTCTTCCATAAAAGTTTTGGTAGTGTGCCCATGGTAGAGAGTGTTCATATACTCATATGTTACTCTTTAATAAGATAATCCAATGAATACTATTGAAGTCTGGTTAGGGTGAGATAGTTATTTATAGGGTAATATATTTTTTTCCTTTAAATCATGCTAAAATACTGGGTAAAGGCAACTTCTAGTCTTTAAAGCGGATTATGGTTCTTTGAGCAATCATAGGGAAAGATTGTGTCCCTCTTTTTATTTTGTTTTCAAGCAACAGAAGCAAAAGAAATTAAAATACTTCTTAGCAACAGAACCAAAAGAAATTAAAATACTTTCCTTTAGCTGTCAACAGAACCAAATAAAATTATTGCTTCACAAGGGCTGTCATTTGATACTGCATTCGGCTTCTTGGTTCTAGCTTAAGTGGTTGTTTGCATGGCTTCGTACTTCAGATTAATTGACATAATATTTTGAAGTATGTGTAGTATTCTTTTTCAATTAGGTAATGTGTCATGATAGTACTGTAGAAGGACAGACTTCTGGTACCGGACTGGTACCGAACTGTTGGTACCGGACTATTGGTACCAGACCAGAACAAAATTTCTGGTACCGAAGTAGAACAAAATATTGTTGATGCCTACAAACTGATGTTTAGCAAGTCCTTGAAGGAACAAATAAATTATAGAAATTTAATTACAAAGAAAAGAAAAAAAATTGCAAAAGTAAAACAAAAGGAGGTAAGAATCTCTTGTTACCTTCAGCATATTAACAAAATTCAATGCACACCTATGTACAAAAATTTCAAATAAACCAATCAATCAATGTGGATCAGTAGGAGGGTCTCCTTCCTTACTGATCATCTACATATATGAATTATGTAGTATACGAGTCAGGAATTCTTCTTTTGACAGATATTTGTTGTAAACTCGCAACCGATGGCCATTCAGAAGTAGTGGTGTCTGCTGTTCATCAATTGTCTTTATCCTAATTGAACCATTATCGTAGACAGTGTCAATTTCGTAAGGTCCCATCCAACGGGTGGTTAACTTACCTTTGAAGTTCTTGAATCTACTGTCATACAATAGGGCCCAATCTCCTTGTTCAAAATTTTTCTTTTTGAGATACTTGTCATGCCATTTTGTTCTCTATTCTTGAATGAGGGTAGTTCTTTGAAGTGATTCATGTATGATTTCATCCAATTCATTAAGCTGCAAGAGTCTTTTTTGTTGGACTTCATCCAAGTTCATGCCAACTTGTACTGCAGTCCTGAAGGTTTTGATTTGGAATTCTATGGGAAGAAGCACCTACTTCCCATACACCAACTCATAGGTGTATGTCCTATTGTATTCCTCCAGGTGATTCTATAAGCCCATAAGGCTTCTAATAATCTGTCAGCCCAATCCTTATGGTGCAATTGTACTGTTTTGGTAAGAATGGACTCAACAACTTTGTTGGTAGATTCTACTTGTCCATTTGCCTGTGGATGGTAGGGTGTAGATTTCCTGTGTTTGATTTGGTACTGTTCTGTAACAGCTTTGACTAGATGAGAGGTAAATTGAGTTCCCTGATCAGTCACAATTTCTCGAGGTACACCAAATATAGTAAAGATATCATTAAAAAGGAAATCTACCACTGATTATTCACTTGTCGCTGGTAAATCTTTTGCTTCAACCCATTTAGTCACATAGTCAGTGCATACAAGTATATACTTTTTTATTTTTAGATGCAGGGTTAATGGGCCCTACAAAATCTAATGCCATTTTCTCGAAAGGATTAATAACTACTTGGGCTTGAAGTGGCATTTGGTCTCATGTAGTAGGCTTACCCATTCGTTGGCATTCGTCACAATTGGATACATAGGTTTTAGAATATCTGAAAATATGGGGCAGTAGTAACCAGATTGCAGAACTTTGTAAGCGGTCCTCTTGTCTATGAAGTGTCCTCCACAAGGACCATCATGGCAGGCTTGCAGAATATCATGAATTTCATCTTCCCTTACACATCTCTTGATAACCAAATCTGGTCCTGTTTTGTAGAGGCAATCATCGTGCCACATGTAATTTGCACTCAGTTGAATTACTTTCTGTTTTTCTCTAGGATACAATTTCTGAGGCATATTCCCTGTCACAAGATAGTTAGCGACATCTACATACCACAGAGTGAATGTAGAAATAGCAAATAAATTTTCATTAGGAAAGTTATCTTTTACTGGTGCATTATCTCCTAGATGAATCATTCTAGATAAGAAATCAACCACAAGATTATCTTTACTAGGTCTACCAATAATGTTGATTTTAAACTCTTGTAATAATAAGAGCCATCGTGTAACTCTAGGATTTGTTACAGGTTTTTTCATTAAAAAATTGATGGTTGAATGATCAGTGTGTACAAAATCTTGATATCTTGTAATATAGTGTCTAAATTTATTGATAGCATGGACTACAGCTAGCAATTCTTTTTCTGTGACCATATAATTAACTTCAGCTGTAACCATATAATTAACACTCACTCATATAATCTAGGGATCAAACCAAAAAAACAAAACCTTCTTATTTCGAGGTCACTAGTTGGTGATGAAATCCAACGTCGCGAAATCAAGACAAGAAGGGGCTGGGCTAGGGTGGAAATTTTACTTTGATGACCTACTTAACGGACTTATGCCTTGGTGCAAGCTTCCATGTAGTAATTGTGGATTTACCCTCCAAGGAGCCCGAGTGAGTTTGGCCAACGTTGATTCCAGGTACCATGAAGACTTTCCCCTCCACAGTCACCTTGTGTAAGACCCTAAGGAGATAGGCCACTAAAGTTACCACTAACAACAATGATGCCTGGGGAAACAGTCGACAATCTGATCGACACGAAAGGGTAGGGTATTGAGCCCGAAATCAACTTGAAAGGCTTCCACTCATCATTGTTGGTATACCTTCAAGTGACCCCCATAATACATGAAATCTCTACACCAAGACCAACAAAGCAGGGTGAGTAATTCCTCTAGTCTCAATGCGACCTCAGGTTTGACCATTGTGTGAGAAGGGCTTCCCAGGACAAAATGTTTAGAATGGATTTGAACACTCGCTATCACAAGATACTATTGTGTGTTTTGTGCTTTTGAGAGTGTGTCTCATAGCCTATTCCAAAGAACTAGCCTAGCTAATGTTGGTGTGAAAGATCCTAGAAAATAAAAGTTACTAAGTAGATTTTATGATTACGCAGTGTTTTTATGGGCTATTGTTTATGCAACGGGAAGATGAAATGAAACCAATGTTGTTGAGACCTTGACCTAGTAGGATGTAAATAGAGATGAAGGATGAAAATTTTTGTTCAATGAACTCTATCTACAACAGGGAGAAGATGTTTTTCTAGAATAATATAAGCTACAAAATGTACTTTTCTTTCTTGAACCACATTGCAAAACAACCATGAAAATTGAACTTTTTCAATTTTCTCTTCTTTTAAAAAAAAAAAAAATTGAATGCAAAAATCTTCTTTATGAATGATTACTCAACAATAATGAATGGCTTTAATTTTTCTTTCACAAACCAAAACAAGGATGTAAAGAAGAAAACACAAGTAATCAACGAAAATTGTTACACTCAACATACACCCAAATCAAACTTTCAATGTAGATAAAAATAAAAATGACAAGAAAGTAATTCACCAAATGCTCATGGACAAAGAACTTTCCAGGAAGCAAGAAATCTAAAAACACAATCAATCCCAACTTTTAATCCAATCAAAGGCTTTTGATCAAACAAGCACTCATATCTCACAATCAAAGATTATACCCTTGTCAATAAAAGGTCAAGAAGTAAACACTGGGAAAAAATGATTAAGAAGAGTTTTCAATCTCCGAAAACCAATCAATCGCGAGATTTGAAGTCAAGAAACAGTCAAACACTGGAAAAAGAAGTTCCTTTTGGGTAAACAAACAAATCTGGGTATCAAAAAGACAAGAAGACCTAATCCAAAAATTTTACAAACAAGTTTGCAGCCTGGTAGTGGGGTGCAGTGCGAAAATTAGGAATTCTCATAGTCTAGACACTCACAGAGTGCGAGAAGGTCGCACTGGACTGAACAGTAGGGTGTGAAAATCAATGTTTTTCACAGGCTATGGAGAGGTATAGTGCGAGACTGCTTGTAATCAAGGAAAATTTGGAAAAAGGAAAAAATATTTTAGTGAACTTCTAGGTCCAGAGAGTCTATATGGATCTCTTACAGACTCAAAGACTGGTTAGAAATGAAAAAGAGTAGGCTAAGAGAAAATGGCTAACAAAAAACCACAAAATGAGTCGTATCCCCAGTGGAGTCGCCAATTTTTTTATTGGATAAATTGATATATGCAAACACTAACAGATCTCCCTAGATCCACCTGGATCTAGAACAAAACAGGACAGGACATGATGCTTTCCCTAAGTTACTATCATTGAATTTGTCGTCAAAGAAGAAATAAATAACATACCTTTAGATATCGCTTCCTTAGGTCTTTTTTGTCCCCGCTCTTCTTTGGAAGCTTTGTAATGTCAGATCTGCAATGACACAAATCGACCAAAGTGAAAGCAATAATAATACATTCAATGAAGACTTAAACATGTGATCAAGGAGTCATGTAATAAAATAAGAGTGATTTTATGGGAAAGGGACATGTCACTGTATTATATTAAATGAAATTAGAAGATACAACCAAATTGTCTTGATGTTGCAAGTTCCCTTAAGGTGGTCCTTTGATCCAACACACACACTTGCTCCAAACTTGCATGAAGAAGATCCACTATGGTCTGATGGACAAATGGGGGCCTCAAGCTTCAACTCAAATAGGATTCTTCACACAATTCTAAACCTATTCTTTCATCAATTCTTTATTCAATCTTTCTTAACCTCTTCCATGAGAAACCTTTCAATATATAGGAGAAGGAGAGATGGTTAAAGGGATGAGGATGATCCCACTAAATTTGAGAGGTTAGTAGGATGCCAACCATGTGAATGCCAACTCATTTTCTAGAAGATCCTCTTCTAGAACCTTCATAACATCTTCTTCTTTTTTATCTTTGAAACAGGTTCGCACCCTGTCTATAGAGAAAACTGCGAACCCCTCGCAACCCAAGTATGGAGCAACCTGCAAAAATCAGGGTTTTCGCATCCTGCGAACTCATTATAAAAATATGTTTTGTAGAGGAAGGAAATAGTCATTTTTCTTAGGTAAAGGATCCTTATAAGAGCCTGAACACATAACTGTAGCAACATCACTAGAGTGACCAAAATAATGTGTAACAATCCAGGCCAAAATGGATTCTAAGAAGGAGTAGCTACGACTGAGATAATGTGTCACCGGAGAGGAAGTACAGTGGTCCATGAAGGACTAGCCTGAGGAATGGAAAGGGCCAGTGATTCCAAAGAAGGTACCAATATCTAAGAAGAAATTAGAAGCATGCACTTCAATGTAGTCAACTATTCCAACAACGAATACAAGGAAGGCAACTTAGAGCGCCAAAGAAATGGGGGGTAGTTCAACCATAAAAAAACCAAGGTAGAAAGATACTATCCCTAAGGCTCCATCTAAGGAAAAGGAGCATGATGTAGAACCAAATGGAGGATGCCAAAAAGATACAAATACTCCTCTGCCATAGGAAACAGGAGGGGGAAGTCTCCTAGATTTAGAGATACTAGCGACAATGATGCAGACAGAAACTCTGCCATTTAAGAGAATAATGCTACAGTCAGTAAGCCAATGCAAGAAGATGAAGGTGCATAATGGAATTCCAGAGATCACATTGATAGAGGATGATGCATATTTGGTTGCAAAGAAAGTATAAGACCATGAAACAGAGGTGTGGCATGATGCAGAGAAGCAAAGGGGAGAGATAGTCAAAAATTTGAAAGAGGTTAAGGAGGCACTGTAATAATTGCAACTTACTACAATGCAGCAGAAAGAACATGTACAACAACAAACTTCTCAAGAAAGATAAGTTCCAACATAGGAGACAGTGCATATTATAGCCATGGGGAGTGAATATTTCAATATTACTTAGGAGATGTTGCAGGTGGATGAGGAGATAGTGCAGAATCCATTAAGGGACATAGATCATTTGGACTTGGAACTGCCCAAGGTTCCAATGAAGGTGTTGTACAAACTTCAAATCAGTGTTGTGCAGGAAATACAATCAAGGACCCATGCAGATGTGACAAGTCTACACTTGTCCAAAGAATTAAGGAAGACAATGGAGATGAGACTTAAATAGGTACAGGTTGAGAGAGAAGAGGCGAAGCAATGCACTGAAAGGTTAGAAAAAAAATTGGAGGAATTGTTCAAAACTATCCCTGACAGCACACAAGGAGGAAATATACATACAAAGGAGAATATTGAGAAGATAGCAAAGGTGATGGAGGCATACAAATTCCACATTGTATATTTGATATACCTATTAGCTCCCACTACACCACTAGAAGTTAGAACATAAATGGAACATGAAGTTACAATTCATATGGAGAGTATTACGCTGAGTATTCAGGAAATCACATAGTTGTACAATAAAAGCACACAATTATGGACAGATCTACAGGAAGATGGAACATTGTAGGAGATGGATCAGAAAGAAGAAGGTGTAAAAAAGACACCATAAGAAATGAAGTAGAAGAAGAAGACGATGACAATCTCAGACAGATTGAGGAGTGTGCAAGAAATGAAGAACTTGCAGTAAAAATTGAAGAGCATACAAGTAGAAAAGAAGGTAAGTCAAGCACAGTTGGATCCACTACAAGAAGGCGTAAAGAAAATGATGACAGATATTGATGCAGCTAAGGGTCAAATTGAATAGGTTGGATTGGAGAATGTAGAATTGATAAAGGATCCTATCACTACACAGGTTGTGGAGACTGTTGTAGAGAAGAACACACAAGTAAATTCTGAAATTGAATACATTTCAGGGAGGTTTCAGGAGTTGGAGAAGTCAGTGCAGGAGAAAAACACTACTTGAGTGGCTTGGGACAAGCCACGGGTGAGTGTTTTGGGCCTGTTGGTGCAGATCATTTTGGGGAACAATGAAACAATCAATAAGGCAGTTATAAATAGGACCAAAAAAGGAGTATGCATTGGGATACATGGAAAAGTAGTGCAAGGAAGCAGGGAAGTCAAAGGAAGAAGGATGTGGATCAACTACATGTAGGAAGTTAGAAAGTCGACAAACCTAATTCATATAGGGTTAGTGGGATCAGGTTTGGTAATTTTTTTAACGGGTTTTAGCCCATTTTTGTAGTATAAATATGTAATGTGAGATCTGAGGAGATCTAGTTAGAGTTTGAGGGATACGAGGAAGAGTTATTGCTTGAGCTATCTAGTTGTATAACTAGTTTTGGAGATGAGTCATTTTTTTAGAGATATGCATTGTAACTGAGGTTAAGGTCACAATATATGGAGCTTGGTGTGATATTTTCAACCTCACTATATTCATTTGTGTTCATATGTAATGTGTGCAATGCTATGTCTTTTGATGAAGAATAATAAAAGAGTGAAGAATGCCAGATCTTTGTGAACGTAGCCCAGGGGGGGTAAACCATAGTAAAACTTGTGTCTTTGTGTGGAATGTTTTCTTTATTTCTTTTTATTTATGTTGAATAGATGAATTTGTAGTAGTAAAATGCAGTGCACACTAGAATAGTCATGATGTTTACTGCAGAATGAATCTCTAGTAAGTGTGATTGGTTACATAATGATAGATATGGATTTAATGATGTGTTAAACGAATAGATCTAGTATATGTTGAAGTAAAAAATCATGTCTAACATCCCCACATCAACATCCCTTCCAATATTGCAGACATATGGGTCCTGCAGTCACCCATAAATCCATCTCGGGAGAGACTTCATGGTGCACTCTATGCGCAGTGTTTCCTTCTAGTCTCTAGAAGGGTCGATGGTTTGCAGGGTTTTGTTGGAAACCTAAAGTAGAACCTAGGTCAGCCCAAACAATCCAACAGAGTGCATCCAAAAGAATATATTTTGACAGATGACATGAAGCATGGCTTCAAAATAATGTGTATTGTTTATGAAATAGTCACTTCTATGGTACACTTTTTTATTTACGCAATCATGTATATTCTACTATATATATAAATGTAGATATACTTATTACACTTTATTTCTATGTTTGTAAATGGAACATGAAGACGTGGAACATCAAAAACAAGTCGATCAAGTAAATATTAGGTTAAATAACCAAAGTACAATATCACCTACAAGTGATGAAGAATTGAGGCATGCACGCAGCTCGAGCAATGATAACAATTCAAGTGATGTCGAATGGCAATAAATATAATTGAATGTTACTGCAAGTTGTATGTTTTGGAATATTTGTATGTGAAAATCATATATTTGTTTAATGTACTCGACATATTGTCCTAATTGCATGAAATGTTACCAATGAGTGTAACAATTACATATTGGTTTCATTTTGATTATTGTGAACCTTTACATTGTCCCATTTTGTATGACAATGAATCATTTATTCATATATAATTGTTACACACCTAAATTTCACACCACTAAATGTCGTACTTAAGTGTCATAAGTCTTGTATGCACCTTACTAAGTGTCACATGCACTTTATCAAGTGTCATATGCACCTATATAAGTGTCCCATGCAATTTATCAAGTGTTGTATGCACCTTACTAAGTGTCGCATGCACTTTATTAAGAGTCGCAACTTTGACACTGTGAAAGAACATTTGTCATAATACCTAGTCATTGTGGAGGAGAAAAAATCATCATGAGAAGGTCGAAATGATGCCTTTTACCTTGATATTTTGACCATTTTTTAATGTCAATGCTCCCCTACCCATGTATAGGGAGCATTAAACACTTTTCAACACTCCCATGCCCACATATAGGGAGCATTGTCAATGCTCTGTGCTTAGTGTTGGGGGAGCGTTGAAGTGATTAGAGGGGGTTATGGATATCCCACCTTATTCTAAGGTTTAGTTCCGAGAAGATGAGGTCAAGGATTCAAGCCATATCTCTTTGCTCCATCCTAGGCACCAAATCCCAAATTAAGGAGCTAAATCCTCAACCATTTCCGAAAATATTTCATGGTGGTTAAGCCTCCAACTCCTATATAATGAGGGCATTCCAAGGTGAAGGGGAGTAGAATACATGAGATCATCATAATTCCGATCTTGAGACATTAAGGAGAGGGTTGGATAGGAGAGCTTGGAGGAGATGTTGCAATGTCAACGGTGGATTGTAAGTGCTTCACTATGGATTTATATTAATACATAACTTTCCCTATCCACTTCATGTTTTTTCACTTGTTGCATGCATGTATATTGTTGTTAAAGTCACCATATATAGATTTATTGCACCTAACAATATAGAGTAGAAGAAAGGATATTCCTCTTTATTCATTGCAGGTCATATCTTGCACCTAGGAGCTTGGTCAATAAGGTCAAAGGTTGGAGCAACGAGGAAAACCATTGTAAAAAGGTATGTCATCCATATCTTTCCTCTTACTCTGATTGTTGAAGTAGGTCTAAAGGGAAGTTACTCTCCATTTGTTTTCTTCTGTCTTTGGATCAAAGAAGGGGTCTTGATCCAAAGGGGGCTTTAACCTGTCTGCAGGGGAACTTTACCATAACAGAAAAATGGTGAATCTAATGGGGATCAAAATTTTAATAGTATTTCCTTGGTTTATTATAGCCTTTTGAATCTTGTTTGTCTCTTGATTATTGTTTATTTTGATGATTGAAGTGTTCCTAATATTTGTTGAATCTGGGAAAGTTTTTGTTCTTTTTTTACCACTTCTAGGCTTCAACACTCCCTTATAATGGCCTACAGAGCATTGAAAACCATTATCAACACTCAATGTCAGTGTTTTGAGTAGCATTGACCTCTTATCAATGCCTTGTCTACCTTATTACAAGAGAGTTGATCTCCTTCCTTGGTTAGTTTTGAGCTCATTTTGCCTGTTTTTTCTCATATTCTTGACTCAGATATTTGCATTAGAGTCCTTTGAACTTGATTTTGGATTTTCCTGATTGAATTTGAGTGATTATCAGCTTTTCTTGCCTCTTTTGAGTTTGCAAATATTTCAAATTGTGAAATGTGCATGACTACCTTGGGCTAAGTTGATCCTTTGGTCAAAATTTGTCGTACCAGTGGTTTGATCCTCATCACGAAGGTTCTCAAACTTCCGTTATCTTGATTTAAAGACTTTCCAAGTGTTCCACTTGATTGATTTAGAATCCTTCCTCATTGATTTGGGATTGCAAGTGTTTCTTTGATCATTTTTTTTTAGCTTCTTATGGTTTTATTTGGAAAAAAAAATTATCCTTTGAGTGTTTGAAGCTCTGTGGTCTTATTGAAACTTGGAATTAATCCTTGATTATTACCACTCAATTTTCAAGGTTACAAGAAGTGTTATTCTCTACTTTCCATATGTGTGTTCTTGTTTGAACTTGTGCTAGAAGTATTCTGGCATTTGGATGCTTTCAATTCATCGAAACTAAAGATTGCATTCCATTCAGTTTTTTCTTTTGAAGTCTTCTTGGAGTCATAGTGATAACACCATATAGTTTCACTTCAATTTACCCTATAGAGTAACTAAAACCATAAAAGGAATAAGCGCATAATCTAAAATTAATTAGACTTTTTTCTTTTATAGAAAACCAACCAGTCTAGGATTTTAGGGCCCTGGTTGTAGGGTGGATAGTAAATTCTCCAAGGCCACTGAAACAAGACTGTATAACACTAAAGAGTGACAAAATCCAACTTTCATATAGGCATAGTTGGGAACCCCATCTAATAGAGGGCCTAAACATGAGGTCATGTGTAGAAGAGAAACAAATATTACCCCTCCAAATATTTACCAATTGTATTGGAAAGAGTGTATATTGGGGGTTTTTCTTGAGTTTCAATGGTTCATTTGGTCTCGGTGCTTCATGAATCTCAAATCCCTTCAATGTACTCAGGAGTATTATTTGTCCACTTATCTTCGGTCCTCTTGAAGAGATTTGGAAATTTTTATCATGCCCATACATTCAGTCTCGACTATCCATTATACCCCCCTCCCCCCTGAAGGTCGACTGCAATTTGGTAACCCTAGTAACCTTTCCTAGATATCTACATAGGTGACTATGGGGGTTTTACCATGGTACCTATGACAAACATCATATCACACTTTCAGTACACTTGGAGGGTGACCCCACGAAGTGAGGGTTGCTTGCACCAAGAAGGGTTGTTACGTGGAGGTCGGGGTAACTGTTTCTCATATTTTTGTTGAAGACCTCATCTCCCATTTGTGGAAGATCCTTACTTCCTTTTTTCCCTGTTACAAGGGAATTGTTTGCTTTCTCTTACCTTATAGGGACTGTGGTAGTGTGTTCTCTTTGATTTAGCAACCTTAGGTTGATTTTTTTTCTATGACAACATTTCCTGGGAATGCTAACCAAGGAACCCCTTTTCATGGGGAACCTTTTCTTTTTCCTTGTTTTGGAAATGTTGGTCCTCCCTATATTGCTACATTGATTCTTCCTACATTCACCATAGGGTTACCGGTATGGTTTTTATCCACTATGATGATCCCAAATTCTCATGGTGCTTCGAATGCAATCCCTTCACCCCAAGAACATCAATCTCATGTTGACTCTTTTCCTTCTTCACCTACTGCACCTTATTCCCTTTCTTCTTCTTCGCCTGGTGAACATCTTAATACTAGTAACCTAGTGAAAGTATCAATACTAGTAATCTGGTGAAAGTATTAATATAGAAGAAAAATAAAAGGAAGAAGAAGAAGAAGAAAAATAAGCAAGGGGGCAATCAACTAGCCATTGATAATCAAGTTGGGAGTGTTGATGATATTGACAAGTGTACCAACACATGTTGCAAGCCAAAATTCCCTTGCAGGATTTGTAAGGGTGACCACCTTCTTAAACATTTCCCTGGTATTCCCAAGGTTTTAAAAGTGTGGTCTCAGGGTTCTCAACAACCCATGTTTCCAGGCACTGCAAGTCCTACTAGTGACAACCATCAACTAGTAATCATTAGGTTGGGGGAAAAAGGGTCAAGTCAAGATTCCTTACTGGTTATGTGGAGAAATGCATCGTGTTAGCACATGTATCTTGTTATAAATTTGGCTAAAAAGTGGTTTTTACAGGATTATTACGCTCTCAGGCTCATATGCAAGATCCGGGTTAGTTTTGGAAAAACAAAAGGTGTATTGGGCCTTACATTGCTAAATCTCCAAATCACAATTTGACCAAATATTTATGCAAATGTTTAGAATATTTGAAATGAATATACTTATTCCATGGAAAATTTTGTTCAAAATGGTTGAATTATGACTTGCCATATCAAATGCATGGCGAGATATCCCATAAGGATGATTAAATTTGATCATGACAGTTTTGATTTAAGAAAGAACAATACACATAACTTGTGTAGCGATCACATGCTACGCAAGTGTTGTAGGTTCCATTTGATACAAAAAGGGGGTTTTTCATGATGTAAAATACAATTTGGATTCCTAGGGAAGTTTGAAAACAGCGCAAATAATTCATCAAGACCAGATTGTATGCAGCTTGTATTCATGGAATGAGGTTTAAGTTTTGTGGCTCTAAAGCATTTTGAGTTTTTAAGATTGAAGCAAAAGGAAATGTTTTGAAAGAAATTTTATCTTTCCGTCACTCAACAATGTCATTTGGAACATTAGAATGGCAAGTAATAACCTCCAGACACCTTACAGTGGTCACCCATGTGAAGAAAAATTGAAAATAGCGCATGTTGTGCAAACACGCTACGCATGTGTTGTAGCTCACAGATGCACAATGAGTTGTGTCAGCATGCTATGCATGTGATGTAGGTTACAATTGATGCAGAAAAGGGGACTTCATTATAATTGACACAGTACACCAGTGTTTTACGTCGAAACCCAAAGTGGGAGAAAACCATGAATTTTTTTTTTCTTATATGTCTTTAAGAATTACATTCATTGGAAGCACCAACTTCCTTTATTTTCCAACTGCAACTCGAAGGAGGCTCCAACCCCCTAGTTTCTCAGGCTACAACCTGAGGGAAGCTCCAATTCCCCAATTCTCTGGCTACAATCAGAAGGAGGTTCCAACCCACTAGTTTCTCAGGCTACAACCTAAAGGAAGCTCCAACTCCACAATTCTCTAGCTACAATCATGAGGCTCCAAACCCCTATGTTCTTTGGACACAATCGAAAGGTGGCTACAACCACCTGTCCTTACCCCATCCAACTGCCCTGGCATAGAAGTAGAATGATGGAACCACTATCACACTATCACTATGAGATATACCATTGTACAAATGTACCAACCTGTACCACTGACCTGCAGCCAACCTGTACTACTGTCATGCAATCAACCTGTACATGAAATGAACATGTATCAACCAAAATACAATAGATACATGACCTGTAGTTCTGCAAAATGTGTATGTATGTGCCCTATCTGTACAATAGCCTGCGTATGTATGTGACCTATCTGTTATGCAACCTTCTGAAAACTAGGGTTTTCTTTCTTCTGAAAACTTTAGACCCTCTGTAACTTCTTTCACATAGATCTGCAACCTTTCATTGTATCCAAACTGTAACTATACCCTGTGCATGAATCCTCATACATAACCTTTACCCCAAAACTCTATATCTCTCTCTATTCATGTGCCATATAAATGTGTGTAATCATGAACAAGTATAATAACCCTCACATGATATAAACATCAAACCATTTCTAATATACAACCTCTCAATACATCAACGACTTCACAAATACAAGCTCCCAACCATGTACCACAAAACCCATTAGCCATATTCAAAGAAATACAATATGTGACTCAACTCTAACAAGATGTATCAATGATAAATTATACCATAATTGTATTTCTGTAGATTTGACTTATACAGAATATCCCATACAACCACTAGTCTCTCTAGGAAGAATCCTCAAATCTCCATAACCATTTCTCATGCATACATCAAAATCCAACTACTCATAGAAATAAGACATACCTTTTGAACCAAAGGATAGATCTGATGTATCTAATCACTGTATAAATTCCTGGGATCTTGTTCTCAGAATCTAAACCTTGACTTCTTCATCTCCTCATATTTCCATGTCTTTGACCTCACGTACGCACCCAGTTATACTGACAACCTGTGTATGTACACGTCCTATTATACTGGTAGCCTAGGTATGTACACACCCTGTTGTATTGCTAGCCCACGTACACCTCACAACTTAGGGTTTTTTAGTATTCGCTGTAATTCTGAAACTTTCATCGTCAACCCTTTGTGTTACCTTAGACTTTCGCAACTTCAGATGTATCAATGAGTACTTGCAATAAGCCTTACACAACAATAGATATTCAATGTGTTCAAGTGTGATTAAATGAGAGAGCCTTGCCTCTTATTTATACTTTCATGTAACATCCTCAAGGGGTTACCTTTTAACCATCTTAACCCACTTTCCTTATTTTAGGGTTAACCCAATTATAACCACTTGTCCACTTAACTTAACCACTTTCCATAATTAGTAAGTTCTCTATTAACTTTATTATTTAAATAATTTATTTTGCATCCTATTTGACTTATAGTGCACTCAACATTTCACTTTATTATTTAAATAATTTCTTCTTTGCAAACACTTTGACTACTTTGACCTTTTGGGGCTTATATATGACTCGTGAGGGTTCTCCAACTTCACATGGCCATAACTCTCTAACTGTGAGGAGTTATGTAACGTTCCACATACCACTGGAAATGACATG
>SNQJ01S0195555.1:8070-21099 GCA_010110895.2 Picea sitchensis | reverse complement strand
GGATAATGATGAAAAATGGTAAGTATGGAAGGAATGGATGATGACCTTTCATAGACCCACCCAGTGGAAACTCATCCTAAAGGGAACCAGCTTACTAGGGCATTCTATCACCACCCCCCAGGTATGAACAAGTTAAAGAGCATAATTTCCAAGCAAACATTATGAAATAAAGGAGAGTTCAGTGCAACATATTCAAATGCTTCGAAAATCAGAGTGACACATACCATGATACCCGGACTCATTACCTCATGGAGCAAGACCCACTACTACTTCAGGACCGGGCTGGTGGGATGGACGTTGTTGTTGCTGATAGATGGGATGCACTAAAAAAAAGATGGGCCCTCCGGGGCCAAGCTCAAGTTGTCTGGCTCTCGGTACTCCATGTCTAGGACCTGTGGGCCTCGAGACATAATCTCCTTCGTTATCCCTAGGATAGGGGATAACATCTGGCTCTAACTCGGGGACATGTGCTCATCGTAGAGCACATGAGAACCTCAGCATCTCTAGCATTATCTGCTAGATCTCAACAAAATGAATTAGTAATCTTTAGGGTGGTGATATCACCCCTTGCTCATATATGATACAATGGAATAAAAGTAAGCAACCATATATATACAAAATGAAATGAAACTACAACTATACTATTCTAGCATGATATGCAAATGGTATATACAATGAATGTGAATGCCTACCTTACCTACACTTACATGTCGTGCCACTGGCGAGGAGTAGCGCTTGATGTGTATAGCATTAACAAGTAGCTTCAAAGCTTCTCCTTCTACTGTTGCCAAGTTAAAAGAGATTGTTCTTGCCTTACTCATGACCTTGTAGGGACCTGTCCATAATCCAACCAACTTCTTGTGCATAACAGGTTTCTCCCTAATTTTATCCCATAACAACACTAAGTCTCCTTCCATGAAACCTCTTTCTTTTGCTTTGTGATCGAAGGTGTTCTTAACTTTCTCTTGATTTTTCGCCATTTGACTTAAGGCAACCCTCCTGGATTCATCCAACTCTATCAACTGGTTAATTCGCCCTTGGATTGCTTCCCCTTCGGTGGTGTATTGCTGAACGAAACGAAGGATAGGGATTTGGAGATTCACAGGTAGTTTAGGCTCCAACCCATACACTAGTTCAAATGGGGTTTTTCCTGTTGCGGTCTTTGTTGTTATTCGATCTGCCCACAGGGCATACTTGATCTTGCTATCCCAGGCCTTCTTGTTCTCTCCCACAACCTTCTCAATCATATTCATGACGTTCTTATTGCTTGATTCTGCTCGGTCGTTCCCTTGTGGGTAGTAGTTTGATGAATGAGATAGAACAATGCCATACTTGAAACAAAATTTTGCTAATGCAAGGGAGCTTAAAGCTTTGGCATTGTCGGTGGTAATTTTGGACGGGACCCCAAATCTTCTTATGATTCTTTCTTCCAAAAAGTTCATGACCACCTCCTCAGTGGCTTTCTTTGTGGGAATAGATTCTACCCACTTGGTAAAATAATCTGTGGCGGTCAAAATCCATCGGTAACTGTTACTTGAATTATCTTTAAACTCACCAATAAAGTCCAGACCCCACTATTGAAAAGGAGCTTCTACCACTACAGGTTTCAAAAGTTGTGTCGAGAGTTTTTGTTTACCCGCAAAGTATTGGCAAGGTTGGCATGAGCGGACATACCGGTGAGTATCAGCGAACAATGTTGGCCAATAATATCCAGCTCTTAAGATCTTGTGTGCGGTAGTACGGGCAACGAAGTGCCCGCCACAATGCCCAGAGTGTAATTCCTTCAATAGTTTGTTGGCTTCTTCTTGGTTCACACATCTGTCTGTCTAGGTCCTTCTAGCCAAAACCATTCTCACTTAAACAGTATTTCATAGCTTTGAGTCTTAGAGCTCTTCTTTTATAGTCTACTAGATGGTCTGGGCATGATAAATTTCTGAGGTAGTATATTATGTCGGAATACCAATCATCATGTTCTAGCTCACTCACTAACACATTTACTTGTTCGCTCTCTCCCATTTGTATAGCTTCTTGGTTGCTCTCAGTCAACATTCGGGCTAACCCTTGTTCCTTCACAATCTTGGTGGGTTTTATTTCTAAGTCATATTCTTGGATCTTGGAAACCCACTTACCTCTAGTACCCATACAATCTTGTTGTGATAAAACATCCTTTATTGCTGGTTAAGGGACATAAGCCTTAATCTTATTATAGCCCACATAGTTTCTAAAATGTTTAAGGGATTTCACCAAGGCGTAGGCCTGCTTTTCAGTAATCGAATAATTCAGCTCTGAATCCCTAAGGACTTTACCCATGAACGCAATGGGATGTTCATGGTCATCAACTTCTTTCTGCAACAAGACACCTGCGATAGTATCTTGAGAAGCAAAAGAGAATATCATGAAATCTCCTGAATAATCAGGACTAACCAAGACTGGGGCTTGGGAAATGGCGTCCTTTATATCTTCAAAAGATTGAATGGCCTTGTCATCCCACCTAAATGCCATATCCTTTTTAAGTAATGCACTCATGGGTTTTATTCTTTCGGCAAAGTTCAGGACAAATCTTCGAATAAAGTTTATTTTTCCAAAGAATGATTGTAGGGATTTTTTGTTAGGAGGGGGGCGTAGTACATCTTTGATAGATTGAATCCTCTCTGGGTCTACAGAAATTCCTCCCTCTGAGACTATGTGTCCCAATAGCTTTCCCTTATCTATCCCGAAAATAGACTTCTTAGGGTTCAAGGAGATACCATATTTCCTACATCTTTCAAAGACAATTCTGAGGTCTGAGATGTGGTCTTTTCTTTCCTTTGACACGACCGTGAGATCATCTTGGTAAATTTCTATGATTTTCTGAATGAGATCCCTAAAAGAAAAGTCCATTTCTCTTTAAAGGTCGAACCCGCATTCATAAGGCCAAAAGGCATTCTCAAGTACATGAATGTTCCCCATGGTGTGGTAAATGTTGTTTTGAGTTGATCTTCTCTCTTGAGTAACACCTAATTGTATCCAAAAAATCCATCCAGCATGGACATCATGCCTGCCCCTGTGACCCTTTGTAATAAGTGCTCCATATTTGGGAGGGGGTAATTGTCTTTCAAAGATAGTTGGTTAAGCTTTCAAAAATCTACGCATAGGCAAATGTCACCGCTTTTCTTTCGGACAACTACTAAATTGGACATCCATGATGAATATCTAATGGGAGCTATGATACCAGCATCTACCATCTTTTGAAGTTCCTTTTGTATCTAGTTTGCCAACTTAGGGTTAATATGCCTTAGCTTTTGTCAAAAACGTTTGGCTCCCTCTGTCAAAGGTATAGCATGTTGGATGACATCACCCTATAAGCCTTTAAGTCATCATAAGCCCAAGCAAAGGTATCTTTAAACTCTCTTACGAGGTCAAGTATCTTGTTCCTCTCTTTTTCTGTGGTACCTTTCCCTATTTTTACCATTCTTGAATCCATCTCGGTGCCAATGTTGAATTCTAAGACTTCGTTTGTTTGTTGTTTGGGGTTTTTTCCTTTGTAAACATTGTGTTTATCGAAGAGTTGTTCTAAAGGAACGCGCCCTTTTGGCAGAGTGTTCTTTTGCAAGTTTACCACATCCAAGTCCATGGAATCAGCTATGAAGTTTACTTGTGAATTGGTGAATTCTCTATAGTTTTCCATGAATCTAAGGATTTGATTATCATCTTCAAAGACCTGCCAATGTTCTAAGTTATCAGGGATTGATGGTATAAATAGGACCTCCATTTTGCACAAATTCTGGAGGGGACCCTTGCAAAGTTGCAAAGTAGATGCCGAGACAGCCAAAGCATCTACTACATAATTTTCCTCTCTGGGGACTGCTTCGATTCATATCACTTCAAAGGCTTTTGCAACCGATCTTGCAAAGTCTCGGTACCTTTTTAGTCTCTCATTCTTTGCAGCAAAGTTCAGCAAAACTTGTGATACTATTAGGTCGGAATCTCCTATAACCCTCAAGTGTGTGATGCCCTTGCCAATTGCCAGACTGGGACCTATAATCAAAGTTTTGTATTCAGCAACGTTATTTGTGCAATGATATTCAAGTCTACAGGAGTAGTAGTAAGTTTCCTTAGATGGGACAATTAGGACAATGCCTACCCCTGAACCAGAGCTTGAATGAGCACCATCAAATTCTAAGGTCCATATTCCTTCGGGTGTTTTGCTAAGTTCATCCTCGAAGTTTCCTCCTTGGACAAACCAACTTTCCACCCCATTATCCACACAGAGGAGTTGATTATTGGGTTCTTCGGGAGTTTCAATGAGGCATCTTGTGATGGGTTCCTTGTGAAGGGTAAAATATCCTCCTTCGAGTGAGGTATAATAACATTGGACCCTTGGTCTCGGAAGCTTCCAGACAAATTTTCTATCAAGTCTTTACAAAGTAGAATTCCCCAGCTACTTAAAGTGTCTATCACTATTACATCGATCTTGAAAGAGACATCAGGGCAAGCATGGAAGGAAACACTTAGGTCTTTGATAATGCCTCGTGTACAACCATCTTGCGTGTTTGGTTATGATATATTGAGACCTAGTTGGTACATGACCCTCTCAGTCATAATGTTTCTAGGGGTATCTGGGTCAAAAACACAATTATGGAGAAGGAAATCGTTGATTTGGAGGGTAACATAAAAAGGTGTAGGTTCTCCATATTTTGTTCCCATGTTCCCATGGCAGTAGCAAGTCTTAGAGAAAAATAGCAATGATAATATTTAGTCAAAAGGTATGGAGAGGATGAGAGAGGTGTTGGTATCCCAAGGCCTCAAAAATCCAAATCCTAGGGTTATTTGCTAGAAAGTAACAAAAGTTAGGCCCTAGTGATTTCTCTTTTCTTTGGACAAATTGAAAATAATGTATGCAATGGGAAAGGAAGTAGAGTTACTAGAGTGTTACAATGGTAGGGCTCTAGTATCTACTTCAAGATAGGTAACTTTCAATAAATTTTAGCAAGTGACGTCTAGGGTCATAAATGGTGACGTCATGGGCCTCCCAAGGCCAATGTCCAGGTGGAAGAGCAAGATCCCCCTAAGTCTAGGTCTGCCAAAGTGTCTCACATGAAACGTCCTTCCTTTTTCCTGGTGCAAGTCTCTGACATCTCTCTGCCCCTAGTTGGGGTCACAACATCCATTTGTGAGCTTTCAACCCCATGGAGGTCTAAGTTAATCATCTCCACATATGTACCTGTCCACCGGGCATGGTCCTGCAGCAACAACAGTATGCCCTCCATGGGCTCATAAGTCACAGGGATCATAGCAATGTCAATCACATCTAATAATCAAATTACCCAAACATGTGCATCAAAACCCCCTTTATCCAGACAAATGCTCAAAGACGTTATGCAGTTTAACAAGTCAGGTTCGGAGAGGATCTCAAGATGTCCTATTGGGCTAATCCTCCTCAAGTTTGGGGTGTTTCCCACGTGAAGACCAATCTAGGTCATGTAAGTGTATCAAATGGTGTAGGGGGAATGTTTGGGCAAAGGGTGTAGTGATAACAGGGAAATGTAGGTCTTTCCTGTGGGTGCCTCTATAGAGGGTGAGTTGCACCTTGTCATGGATGCCATTGTTTCTTAGCCTATTCAATGCCTTTTATTCTTTGTCTTATTTCTTTTTCTTTCCAAGGGAAAAGTTGGGGGACATTGTCCTTGTGTGGTGACCAATGGTGACAGCGTTACCCACAAGCACTTCACGAAAATGAGAAGGTTGGCTCGTGATGAGACCCCTTTTCTCTTGGCTATGCCACCAAGAGCCACTACCCTGGTTTGGTGACCAAATAGATGGTAGTGTCATACCGCTACATGCCCATGGACCTAATAGGCCGACTCATGATGAGACCTCCCATCCACCAACTAGACCTTGAGTTTTATTTTATCTTACGGGTCCCCTTTTCTTACTGAGAAGCCTTTTATTGCTTTTTCGGGAATCCCTGGGCAAAACATCTCAACGGTTTTATTTTGGCTTTTAACTCTTGCCAGCTACTTTTACCCTCTGGGCCTTTATCCCCTTCTTCCCACAAGGCAAGGTACAACACTTCCTAGTGTGGCAAAACGAATGCCCGAAACAAAGTAGGGGAAGATGAGAGGGATAATGATGAAAAATGGTAAGTATGGAAGGAATGGACGATGACCTTTCATAGACCCACCCAGTGGCAACTCATCCTAAAGGGAACCAGCTTACTAGGGCATTCTGTCACCACCCCCAGGTATGAACAAGTTAAAAAGCATAATTTCCAAGCAAACGTTATGAAATAAAGGAGAGTTCAGTGCAACATATTCAAATGCTTCGAAAATCAGAGTGACACATACCATGATACCCGGACTCATTACCTCATGGAGCAAGACCCATTGATACTTCAAGACCAGGCTGGTGGGAATGTTGCTACTGCTGATAGATGGGATGTGTTATCGCGTAATTTGTACTTTCCCAAAATTCCAAGGCAAGTAGGTTAAGAATTGGCATAACTGGGAATAACCTATCACTGTCACCTTAATAGGAGATCCCTTTCTATTTAGGAGTATGTTTAAGCTACCCCAGGGGAGACGTCCCCAATGACCTGGGGGTTTGATAAGGCTAAGGAAAATAGTCACAAGGAAACCCTTTCCCCTTTCACAGATCACTCTAATCAGAGGTTTCTTTTATGTCTTAAGGATGAAGCAAATGAATAATATTTGTGTACATGCCCAGAACAAGACAACAAAGCAAACGGGGCACTTTCCAGGTACAAGATGATTGCTAGTACTTCATAAGACAATAAACCTTTGTAAAATAAGCTGGTTGATTATAAATTTGCAGCAATGCATCAGTTTATAACAGCAATTAATATCTTATAACAGCCACAAGATTCAAGCCTTGAAGTTGCTTGAAAAAAACAATAAAAAGTGACTTTAACTAGGCAAATTGATAGTAAATTGTCACAAGCAAAATTGGCAATGATAGGCTAGCTTTTAATGTCACTTTTGTAGAGATTTTGCTGCAGTTAGATGGCTGTAGCTATCTTTTGCAACAGTAGCAAGTTTAAATGGTCAAAAGTGCAAGGAAATCTCACACAAAACTAGCACTTACCCAATAGATTCACTAGCAATTGTCACAATTAGATTTTGATTGGTTCTAGTGTGAGTTATGTAGGTAAATGTGCCAAATTATTGTATGTTTAGATGGCTGTAGTAATGTTTTGCTACAGCAGCAAGTTAGCTTAGGAGTTAGTCTAATTTAGGGTTAGAAAGAGTTAGTAAAGAGTTCAAGGATAAGAGAATAAGAGTATAAGTGTTTGTTTGCTCAATCACCACTTGTAAGAGGTAGTCTAGTGCCTTTCTAGGGTAAATGGAGTCACTAATGGTAGCAGCAAATTCTTAAAGGAAAGAGAGCAAATGATAATAATATGTTAAGGGGTGGAGAGGGCAAAAGAGGTGTTGGTATCCCAAGGCCTCAAAAATCCTTTTCCAATAGAAAATTGCTAGAAAGTAACAAGGGTTAGGCCCTAGCGATTTTCTCTTTCCTTGAACAAAATGTAATAAATTATGCAATTGGCAATGGAATTAAGGTTACTAGAGTGCTACAATGGTAGGGCTCTAGTATTTACTTCAAATTAGGTGTCTTTCAAAAGATTTTAACACATGGAAGATTATAGGGAAAAATATGATAATACATGTCATTCCCCTAGGGTCTAGCAATTTCATAAACTTAAACATGAAACAAGTAAAAAATAACCATAGCATTCATTCACAATAAAGATATGGAGAATTTCCACTTATTTCACCAAGAACAATCTAGCAAATCACCCTACTTGAAGATCTTCCACAAAAAAATAACCAAAAAGCACCAAAATTTGCCTCCTTCAAGAAATGTGCACCATTAGTTTCAGCTAATAACCCTTAAAGAGGGCTGAATTTCAGACCTCACACTTGTGTGAGTGAAAGATGATGAAAAAATGAGTCTTAACTCTCTATTTATACAATATCATTGACCTTTAATTACATTTTAGGTCCAAAAAGGCCGACATGGCCAGTTTACATCAAAAATCCAGTTTTACATAAAATTTGCAATTAAAACCCTAATTTTGTCTATAGGGATGATGTCATGCCCCTCCTAGGGTGACGTTAGGCCCCTTCATGGAACGTTGGGCCTCCAAAGTGAAACGTTAGGGCTCAAAACCCCTCAGAAACTGCCACACTTGCCAACCAAGCTGTTCTCATGCAAAAACCCTAATTGGATGATGTCAAGTCTCGGAATGATGATGTCGGGGGCCTTCAAGGGCCAACCTCATGGTGGGAGGGCAAGACCCCCTAGGTCCATGCCTGCCAAAGTGCCTCTGGTGGAACGTCCTCCTTTTTCTCTGGTGCAAGCCTCTGGCTTCCCTCTGCCCCTAGTTGGGGTCACAACATCCATCTGGTGGACTTTTAGCCCCATGGAGGTCTGAGCTAATCATCTCCCCATATGTACCTGTCCGTCGGGCATGGTCCTGTAGTAACAACAAGTACGCCCTACATGGGCTCATAAGTCACAGGGATCATAATAATGTCAATCACATCTAATAATCAAGTTACCCAAACATAGTGCATTAAACCCCCTTTTACCCAGACAAATGCTCAAAGACATTATGCTATTTAACAAGCCAGGTTTGGAGAGGGTCTCAAGATGTCCTATTGGGCTAATCCTCCTCAGGTGTGGGGTGTCTCCAGGTGAAGACCAATCTAGGTCATGTAAATGCATGAGATGGTGTAGGGGATGTTTGGGCAAGGGGTGCAGCGATAACAGGGAAATGTAGGTCTTACCTGTGGGTGCCTCTGTAGAGGGTGAGTTGCACCTTGTCATGGATGCAATTATTTCCTAGCCTATTCAATGCCTTTTTACTCTTTGTCTTATTTGCTTTTTATTTCAAGAGAATAGCTGGCGGACACTGCCCTAGCGTGGTGACCAGTGGTGACAGCGATACCCATAAGCATTTCACGAAGATGAGAAGGTTGGCTCGTGATGAGACCCCCTTTCTCTTGGATATGCCACCAAGAGCCACTACCCTGGCTTGGTGACCAGATGAATAGTAGTCTTATCGCATTTGAGTACATTGATTTCAAGCTTCTGAAACGCCGTCAATGGAAAGATTGGGAGTCAGTTCAACAAAGGTTTCATCCAAATGATCTGATGATCTAGTTTCATTATCTGATAGCAAATTCCAAGCACAACCGTGTAAGCTGAAAATGCATTAGTTAGGAGTCAGGACACTGTTGGATTGAAGAAATTCAGGAGAATGGGGCGGTTCAAATGGTCCAATTAGATGGAATTAGTTTGTTTAAACTGGTGAACGTAAGTCTCTTTAAATGGTACTTTTCTGTGAATTTTGCTTTCAACAGTAATGAAAAATGATTATTAAAAGAAAAAGTAACAAGCTTCATAATTTTGAAATTGCATTGGAGTATCAAGACGGGTAATTACTGTTTAGTCTAAATTTGATTTTTCTAAATTGCTCATTCTGTTTCTTCTATGCTTCTCTTCTGTTGTCTTTCCACTCTTCAACAAACTCCCAGATCCCAGAAAGGTTAGCTTGACTGGGTTTTACTTGCAGGCTTACCATTACAATAGTAATTACACCACTAATAAAACTATACATTTGTCTATAGCGAAGGCTAGTCTGTCCTAATGACTATGGACTCCAGCACCTTAGGTGCTTACCTCAATAAATGAAATATATTGACTATGACTATGTGCAGAATAATACAGCAAGTGTAACATCTTTACTTGGAGGAGGTGCTGATAGCACAGGAGCAGGCATTGCTCGCAGGCTTGGTATTTTTTCATCTTACATGTCTAATGCCTATTATTACCTTTCTTATTGTCGAGCAATGTCACACCATATTTACTCACAATGGGATTACCAAAGCCCAAATATAAACTTCCTGATAGATGCGCATGCTTGTGTTTATGTGCAGTGCTGAGAACAGGACTAAATATAATACTGGCATGCAATATTCCAAAAAACAGTCCAATGCTCGAGGTACTTTCATAAATGAGATTGCAAATACTGAATTCCATCTTTTGTCCGTCCTATTAGAAGTATTTAAAGCCATGTGCTACTGTAGTTGATCATGTAACTGCATTATACACTCTTTCAAAATCTGAACAAGTATTCCATTTGCATGGTTCAAATTTTGACCATCTCATTTCAAGTTGAAACACTTTGCTTTCAGGCACTTGCAGAAAGATTACTTATACAAAAGCTGAACAGTCTGGGTTACTCTAAGGATGGTCAGAAGAGGCTTTCTGCTGTCAATGCCAACTAGCATGCAGGTATGCGGCGATACAGGATGAGAAAGGGAAGTGTTAATACTTCTACTCCTTTAGGTTATTGTGTGTTATAATTTATGCATTTTGTCTTTAGACGGTTTCTTCCATGTTTAATGTTTCATTCTTTGAATAAAATGGAGCAGAAAATACTTTGATAAGAACTTAAAAGGGTTTTAATAAGAGTCAAGTTAGCGACTCTTAACTCTTAATATTGAACTAAAAAAAGGTGGTAATTCTCCATTGCACTTTCATATTATGTTGAAGATGATGTAATTTTATCTTTTCCTAAGTGTGATGTTTTATGATAAAACTATGTTACGTCACTCCAAAGATAGCGAATGATTATTGCAGAAAATGCATGACGGTCTTTCAAAGAATTATAAGCATGAACTGACGAGTAGTCTAGCTTGGTTAAATAGGTTTAGATAATACTGATTGTATTTTCTGGCATGAGGTGACTTCCAGAATTCTGTCTTTTCCATCATCATAACAATATTTTTTACCAGACGTCGTTTCCTTTACAGATATTAATTGAGATATTCACTTCATTTGATATGTGTACATGGAGGCAACCTTTGCAGATCCGGGTAAATGGATATAGATGGATTGATACTGTTTTGCAAACTCAGACTAATGTTTATGTTCCATTGGATGAGGGAATGCTTTATAAATAAGGCCATACACATTCTCAATCATTAGGGTGGAGTCAAAAGTTGACATCAACCAGTTTCAATGTGGGGCTGTACAATTTCTAAGCTCCAACCAAGATCTGGTAAAATCTCACTATCAAAAGTTATGGGGAAGGCCCTTAGGCTAGGTTTGATCTCTAAAAAATGAATGATGAGTTTTTGTTACACCATCACTATACGTCAATTTGGAGTCTAGCTAGGTTGTGACCTTAAATTAAATTATTATTATTAGTATTATCATAAATCCCCACAATAATAATGTATATGTTTTGACAAGTGTGTATCAATCTTTCAAATAAGATTTTTTGTTTAAGTGTTAAACATACTATACAAAGTAAATAAGAGTTTCAGATGAAAGAGGGGTAGCCTATAAAAAATGATACAAACTAATTGAAATACTAGCTGATCAACAAGTTGAACTTATGAATCTAACAAAGCAAATAACATATTGAAAACTATTCTAAGCTTGATACCGTAAACAAATTGAAATACTATAGAAGTTAACTACTCCTAGTAATTACTATGCAATGGCCTTGGACAGATTACTCGAGTCTCGAAACAGAGTAATCATCGCAAAGCCAATGTAGCTGATGTGCTTAAGAAATACCGGAGCAAAATGATCACAATTAACTGGAAAATCAACAAGATGATCACTCTACTCTCAAACTACGTCAAGAAACTTTTCTGAATAGAATAGTTGCTCTTTCTATTGTTTAATATTGTTATTATGACAAAGATGTCTTCACTTCATAAATTTCTTTCCTGAGATTAAAATTTTAATGAACTGTCCCAAAACTTGTTATCACGTCTTGGTAAGAAGTAAATCTATATTTGGCATCTTTAATATCAAAGGAATTGGCAATCAAGAGTACATTAATTTGATTATGACAAACATGTTTTCAAGGTATTGCTGCCATACCCCTTTGTGGCCTACGCCTCTTCCATTTAATTTCATTATATTACAGGGAGGGGAAGTAAATAGAAATGCTGTAAATCTCGTCTCGGGGAAAGTATCGACGAGGATCCAAAATGTAACTTCTCGGTGACATCGGTGGAAAATATCAAAATATTTTGGAAAATGTCGCAAGACCTAAAAAAAAACCAAAAATACTCAGTTTTTCAAAATTTTAAACATCTAAAGCAACAGCAACATCAAATAGACACATTGCTACATAAATATGAAAATACAACTAATAAATAAGATGCACAAGATGTCAAGTGGTCACATATCGTTACTAAACTGAACATTTTGAAACATGTTCCTGATAGGATGATACAATATCACATCAAATGATCAAAATAAATATATCTTATGAGATGAATCATCATGAGGCATCTAGATACTAAATAGTACATAATAAAATGAAAATGATAGATCATCATCATAAGAATCCAAATCATTGTTGATTCCCTCTAACCCTTTTAAGGGTAAAGGTCACCACTCTTCCTTTGGAAACAACAGGTGGTCATGGAGGTACTCAAGATGAGCTTGGAGTGGAAGCTCCAACTGCTCCAGATGCGCCAATTGAGGTGGAAGGTGATGGGGCTGAGATCCCAACGGACCCAAGTCCAACTACAAGTTTGACTCTTCGTGGAGGTGGTGGCGGCATTGCTTGCAACGGAAGATCAATCTCCTCAATCTTTGTATCAGTGGAACATCCTCCTCCCCTTCCTTCACTACCACCTCCTCCCTCAAATCATCTACATGCTCCTCCTCCAACCACTCGAGTGCCTTCTCCATCTTAGGCTCCTCAATCTCCACCCTTCATTGACTAGTGGTGTCAATGTCATCCAATGAAATGGCCTCTATGTCAGGTTCTTTGTCAAGTTGCTTCACCCACAACCTTAGATTGTAGTAGACATATACCAAGTCATTAAGGCACTGGGTACCTAACCTATATGAACATTGAGGGCCATAGTTAGTGATGGTAAATTGTAGTAAATTAAAATTTAAAATTAAAGAAAATATAAACAATTTAAATTTTGATTGTTGCATTTTTGAACATTTCTAACCTATTGCGCTTCTTGGAGTGTATCTTTT
>SNQJ01S0195554.1:4730-22322 GCA_010110895.2 Picea sitchensis | reverse complement strand
AGCCTATAAAAGAAGGGGTAGGGGTACTATTCAAAGGAGGAAAATCATAGCAAAGAAACTCTGCCCAATTGTCGAATCCGTTTTGTCCCAACCCTTTAGCCTTTCCTCAAGCTTTAGGAGAATTCAAGCAAAGTAGTTGGAGGACAAAGAAGAGGAGGAGCCCAGGATCAGGATCGAGGAACGGTGGCCGGTCTCTGTAATCATTGTAAGTTGGTTCATATTGAGATTAATAAAAAGATACTTTTCCCGTCCCGAATACACGAGTTTTATATGTTTTATTTGATTTGTGTTTAATCTCTAACCCTCTAGTAGAACAATAGCATGCATGTGTAGTTTTGTCTTGATTGCAGGATCACTTTTTGGAAGGAGCAGCAGAAGCAAGGAGATAAATCTCAACGGAGGATCTACACCAACCGTCGATAAAAAGGTTAGTTGGTTCTTCCCTTTTTTGCTTGTGAAAAAGGGTTTTAGGTAGAAGGTTAAAGGTTATTTCTGAAGGGTCATGATCTGCATGCAAGTTTAAGCCCTAGCTTGCTAGTCCGTAGGGTAGAATAACCCCACAACAGCGCACTGTTCGGATCCAGTACCATCTACCTGTTACGATCCAGTACCAATTCAAGAAGCCATATGTACCAATTTTAGCTCCAGATCATACCCAAGAGAATTGTTGAATGATTATTGAATCATAAATGTTTTAGCAAGGCTATGTTAGGATAGTTTGTTGTTGCTTCATCCTCATGCACTTCATGTCATGAGGATGAAGCTTAGAATATGTAACCGAATAATTAAATTTAACAATTCACTGATTTGCAAACGATTTCACCTCCTTGTGTTTCATGACTAAGACTATTTAAATAGTCATGGCAAGGATGGTGGAAAAAAGTAGAGAATTAGCATAATACAGATGTGAAGCAACATTATATATTGCAGAACATATTCTGGGTGAATATTAATAGAAGGACGTCATTTATCTCTATGCCTTGATCGTCTATGATTGAATGTGAGCTGAGTTGTTAGCGTAGTTTGATTCTATGTTTTGAAGTTTGAGTGAGAGTAATGTGTGGGTTGAAAACAAGTTTACTGTAGACTCCAATCGCTGAACTATTGAAGTGGCAAGGGCCCACCACCCAACAAAGTTTATCACCTTCATAAATTAGTATTAGTATTTTCTTTCAATAGTGTGAATGTTAGATTAGCTGAAGCTTTAATTCCTTCAGATGATAGCAGTACAGTTTAGACTAGAATTTTAATTATATGATCATTTAGAGAGATTTACTCACTCTATTTTGCATATGCTCTATTTTTATGAATTTGATTTTGTTTCATAGACATGAATGTTGGCAGAAATAGTCAGACATATTTGAAGGAGAACTAGTGAAGTTTACAACAGCACATTGTGAACCACATCATACTCAGTATATTGACTATTGAACTACCCATGCTATGTCTTGATGATTGATGTGTGATTTCCCTTTCAAAAGTGTGGTTGCATAGTTAACTCTCTAGGTCAGATAGAAAAGTTGATCTATCAGAAGAACTCCATCTCATACTTGCATGTGCCATAATGGAGTAGATAGCCTCTCTGTGAAAGACAACCAAAGTGCATTTCGGTTTGCTAGTTTGTTTTGTTCCCATCATACATAATCTAGAATAGTTTTATACTCATGACATTAGAATTACCTTTCTTATTGGTGTCTTGTAACTCTGTTGATTACGAATCCCGTATTGATAATTAATGAGTTCATTATACTAAACATATAAGAAGCACAACAACCTTCATGAAAAGGGAGACTGGGCTAGACCTCTGGATCAGAGGGGAACCTCCTAAATCCTTTACAGTCGTTATGCAGCACAAACAATTCATGAAAAGTGGGAAGGTTGTATAATCTTTAGCTCCTATCCACCGACAGGTTGTATGTTCAGGTCTACCATATTTTATGGGGCTTAAATAAGAATCTATTTATGCTTCCAAAATAAGATGGGATGCCTCCCCAAATGCAGTCAAGAATAGGGAACCCTTTGGTTTCAAAAACTTTCATGTAGCTACCTTCAGGTTGCAGAGGTATGCCAGAATGATCACGGATGAAGGACCTGCCTAGATTGGGTGCATATATATTCCTCCTATTATTTGGTATCCTCCAGAGGATTACCAGAGTAATTATTAAATTCGTAAGAAAGAAGAAGAAGCTTCTTTTGAAGAGATAATAAGTAAGAATGGGTTCACAATACCTTGAGATAAGACCTCTCCTCCCTTTAGAATCATTGCTTTACATGTAAAATATTTTCTTTCATGAGGACATGCAAGAAGGTAAGTTGGGGGGGTATGTTGAGTTGATAAAAAGGTACAAATATCCTCCTTATCACCATGGTTTATGATATAATATTGAATGACTTTTATATTAATTATAAATAATTAGGAAAGAAAATGATTAAAAAGGATTCTAGAAATATTATTGAGTAATATTAGATAAATTCTAAATTTCGGTTTGAATTGTTTGATTTTATTGCAGGAATGGACAAATATTGTTATACTCAAGATAGATATGAAGATTTTGAAGATGCATAGACTATTGGATGTTGAAGAAATCAGATGCAAAGCAGTTTTGAGGAAGATTGATTCTCTATTTTGTAATCTTTATAAATAGTAAAAGCAATCCTGAGGATCTCTCGATCCTTAGGATAGCTTGATTTACCCATATCATTGTAATATATAGAGGGTGATGAACCATAGAGAAACATCCAAGAAATATATCCAAGCATTCGGATCTCTGAATTGCTATGTACAAGCAGTCTATTGTAAATGTTTTACCAGTTATGAAGTTAATGGAAGACTTGAGTGTTTTCACCATCTTTGAATACTGAGTTTCTAGCAGCAGTGCTTCTGAAGACCGTGGGCCCAGAAGGAAGGAGTTACTGTCTCAATCTGTAATCGTATTAATTTGATTTCAGTTCTGTGATTTAAATCTCTTTGCAACAGTTAAGATAAATGCGTGAGTGTGTTGATGTTTTCATAATTTGGTTATGTTGTTTAATTACAGAGGATAGATGTTTCATTTGAATGTTATTGAATGTTATCAATTGTTGTTCCATTTCCCATTGTTGTAGTTTATTGCTTGAAATTTTCTCTCATTTTCACATGCATTGTTCCTTTTATTAAATTTACAGTTGTTCCTTTCGCTTAATTCTTCATTTGTTGTTCCTTCTCAATTTTACAGTACTTAGCTGTTCTTTTCCAACAAGCTAGACAATCATTGGTAGATCGGTTTATTTAGTATTTTTATAGATTAAATTATTGTTTCTTAGCGAGATGAATTCATAAAATTAGTTAATGCCTTTAATTCACAACATGTTATTGATTAGGTTATAATTATGTTGATTAAGATATTAGTTTCAGAGTTTTAATGAATGTGTGAGGAACTTGATTGTTGATAAACTCGTATTTTCTTTAACTACATGATTTTAACCTCTACATATATCTACATAGACTTTGATGATATTCTTCAAATAAAAGACAAATTCACGGTTGATAAATTAATGTTAAAATAAGTTTATTTTTAGGACATCTTTAGAGCCCAACAACTACCATCTTCCATCTGTGACAATATCTAGTATGATGATCCTAAACTATGGAAGAAACTATAAGGAGAGAAAAATGCTTATATGAGCAGCAAAGAGAAAATCCCACTTTCTGGAAGGCTTGGGAAGATAAGAAGAAATTCAAGATGGATCAGAGGAAGAAGGGAACTAAGACATCCATTTTTAGAAATATCCCTCAAGAACATCCAGGTTTTAGAGAACCCAGGAAGGTTGAAGTAGGTGGGAAAATGCCAAGACAACCACCTATGGAATGTTGGGGTTGTAAAGGAAATCATAGGTATAGATATTTCCCCCACAAAAATGACAAAGTGAGAGCTATGCACAATGTTCAACAGCCATAAACAGTGGAGGACATGGGAATAAGTGTACCAAGGATCTGCACAGTCTTGGACAACAAGCAAGAAGAATATCAGTAACATATGATTGAAGTGGAAGGTATGATCAACAACCAAACCATTACTATTTTAATTGATTCAGGAGATAGTCATAGTTAAATATATCCTAGAATGGTGGAAAGTTTCCATTTGACAAGAAGCAAGCATGGAAAATCTTGGTTAGTGCAACTGGCTACAGGAGCCAAGAAAAAGGATGTTGAGTTGGTTCAGTCATGTCCAGTGGACATAAATGGATTGAGCACAAGGGATGAATTGAACATATTACCTTTAGGTTCCTATGACTATCTAATTGGAATGGATTGGTTGCACCAGAACCATGCCATATTAGACTGTCGTAGCAAGGAATTCACTTGCCTGGATGAGGAAGGAAACCCAAGGAAAGTGTAGGGAATACCAAGGGTAGTTACTGTCAGAGAAATATCAGCAATGCAGCTGAAGAAGTGTTACAGGAAAGACTGCCAAATATTTGCATCTTATATGGAAGAAGAACCTAAGGATAAGGTGTCAAATATTGAAGACCATCCAGTATTAAAATATTTTGAAGATGTATTCTAGGAGGTACCCGGACTACCCCCGAATAGAGATATTGATTTCTCTATAAACATGATGCCTGGAGTAGCTCTAGTGTCAAAAAATCCTTACAGAATGAGTACACCAGAGCTGGAAGAAATGCAATTGCAGATTGAATAACTTCTGAAGAAGGGGTATATATGCCCAAGTGTGTCACCTTGGGGTTCCCCAATCCTTTTTGTGAAGAAGAAAGATGGGACATTGAAATTTTTCATCGATTTCAGACAGTTGAACAAAGTGACTATTAAGAACAAGTATCATTTGCCAAGGATAGATGATCTCTTTAATCAGTTGAAGGATGCCAAGATATTTTCAAAAATAGATCCCAGGTTAGGGTACCACCAGGTAAATATAAAGGATGAAGACATCAGCAAGACCTCCTTCAAAACAAGGTATGGTCATTATGAATTCACAGAGGTGTCATTTGGACTATCAAATGCACTTGTTTTTTCGATGCGCCTAATGAATGGTGTATTCAGAGAATACCTAGACAAGTTTGTCATAGTATTTTTGGATGAAATCCTGGTGTATTCCAAGTTGGAGGAAGAGCATGAACATCATCTGAGGATGGCTTTGAAAGTGCTAAGAGAGCACCAATTGTATGTCAAACTGAGAAAGTTATCATTCTATCAAAAGAAAAATCATTATTTGGGACATATCATTTCAAAATACGGGATGGTCATGGATCCTAAGAAGATAGAAGCCATTAGAGAATGGTCAGCACTGAAGAATGTGACATAAGTCATATCCTTTATGGGTCTAGCTGGCTATTATAGAAGGTTCATTGCAGGTTTCTCAAGGATAGCTCACCCCATCACTTCCTTGCAAAGGAAGGAGAAGAAATTCCAATTGACAGAAGAATGTGAGAGAAGCTTCCAGCATTTGAAGCAGTTGTTAACCATTGTTCCAATCCTGAGGATTGCATATCTGAATGAAGATTTTGTAGTGTGTATCAATGCATGCAAAGAAGGACTGGGGGGAGTCCTCAGTCAAAATGGATTTGTGTTATGTTATGAATCCATAAAGATGGAGGAACATGAAAAGAACTATGCAACTCATGATTTGGAGTTGGCAGCCATAGTGCACTCCCTGAAGAAATGGAGGCACTACCTCATGGGAAGGAGGTTTGAACTGAGGACAAAACATAATGGTCTGAAGTATTTGTTTGATCATCCAACCTTGAATTCTAGGTAGAGTAGATGGTTGGAATTAATTTGTGAGTATGACTTTGATATCAAGCATATCAAAGGAAAGGAAAACAAAGTGGTTGATGCACTCTGTAGAAGATTGCAGGAACTACATGCTATGACCATTAGCATGTATCAAACTGATATTAAAGGTAGAATTTTGGAAGCTGCAAATGAATATTTTCAATACATGGAATTGGTGGCAAAGCTACAACAAGGTAAGATGCTACAGAAAGTGGAAGATTATAAATTGGAAGCTAATGGAACACTCCTGTACAAAAATAGAATTCATGTACCTAATTTCCAAGAATTGAGAATTATGATATTGAACGAAATGCATAATGTACCTTATGTTGGGCACCATGGATATTAGAAAACAATGTTAGTAGTAAAGAGCCATTACTTTTGGCTAGGTATGAAGAAGGAAATTTCAGAATACATCGCTATATGTATGGAGTGTCAGAAGGTCAAAGTTGAACATAGGCACCCAGCAGGGTTGCTACAGCCATTACCCATTCCTGAGTGGAAGTGGGAAGTGGTGACAATGGATTTCATCACATGATTACCAAGAACAAATAAGAAACATGATTCCATCATGGTGGTGGTGGATAAGCTTACAAAATATGCCCATTTGATTCCATTGAAGACTACTCACAAGGAATCTAATGTTGTTGATATCTATATGAGGGAAGTAACACGATTGCACGGTATTCCCAAGACAATTGTCTGACAGAGACCTGAAATTTACTTCAAATTTATGGAAGGGGTTATTCAAAGGGTTCGAAACGAATCTAAACTTCAACATAGCCTATCATCCTGAGTCTGATGGGAAAATAGAAAGGGTGAACCAAGTGATAGAGGACATGCTAAGGATGTATGTTATGGACAGACCATCTAAATGGGAATACTACTTACACTTGGTAGAATTTTCCTACAACAATGGGTATCAAGCATCATTGAAGATGAGCCCATTTGAAGCACTTTATGGAAAAAAGTGTAACACCCAATAAGTTGGGACAACCCAGCTGATAGGGTAGTGGTTGGGACAAAGTTTCTCAAGGAAGATTAAGAAGAATTTGAAGGCTACCCAAGACAGGTAGAAAAGTTATGTTGATAAGAATAGGACCGATAGGGATTTTAAAGTGGGTGATCATGTTTTCTTGAAAGTGAAAGCCAACAAAAGTTCCCTAAAGCTGGGAAACTGCTCCAAGTTGGAAGCTAGATATTGTGGTCCATTTGAAATCCTAGAAAGGATTGGACCAGTTGCATATATTCTTGCATTTCCTACATCCATGACTGTACATAATGTGTTTCATGTTTCATTGCTTAAGAAATATATACCTAATGTTAATCATGTTATTGACTAGAATGTGATTCAGGTGGAGCAAGAAGGCATCTTGCAAGTGCATCAGGTGTGCATATTGGACCAGAAGAGAAAAAAACTATGGAATCGAGCCATAGGGATTTTAAAGGTCCAGTGGACCTGGTACGGTCCTGAGGATGCAACATGGGAGAATGAGGATGCTATGCAGGATGAATACCCACATCTTTTTGAATATTTTTAAAATGTTGTGGATGTTGTGTAAATATGTTGCACTAAGGACAGTGAAAAAATAAGGGGAGGGGTTTGTAATATACCTAGGAAGAGCCCTAGTTGTATTATGAATTGTAAACATGTTTTGTAGGCTATTGAGCTGAGAAATTATAAGTTGGTAGGATTATGTGTTAATAGGTCAGAAAGCCTAGGTGTTAAAGGTCAGGAGTCTATTTTGCACATGTAAATATTCATATTATTAATATAAAAACATCGTTGTGTGTAGACCAACCATGATAAAAGAGAATGGGGGACTAAGATCCACTAGGCTGGGTAAGGGAGAGGGGGATGAGAGGTTGGAAAGAGGGGATAAGCCTAAGGACTTAAGTCAAAGAGAATAATAATTTATTATTATTCCAAAAGTTGTTTAAAAGGATATGTTTTTATCCTAAGTTCCTTAGGGAGGATGGGTGACTTCCAAAGGGAAAGGAATGTGCTTCATGAGTAACAGTTGTCAGCTCAGGCACATGCAGACTTAAGGGGGGAATTCTTGTTTTTGGGAATGGACAGAATCACTCACATAGGAAGGGAGGTTCATGAACATACAATTTTTGGCTCTCACGCTCTAACCATCCTCGCTATGCTAGACCAGTCTTCCCCGTCTCTCCTAATGAGTTCACTCACACACTGAGCAAGCACGCAACCATCCATTTCTACCATTATTGATCCCGTAGCCATTGTGCACCTCTTTAATTTACTGAGTCATCCCTTGTCTTACCTGACTTAGCTATTGTGGTTTGAAGAGGCAGGTTGTCAGGCATGTCAGCAACTCTCTCTCCAGGTGAGAGAGGTTGTTATGGATTGAAGAAGAAGGTTGTCAGACCTATGAGAAACTATCTCTAGGTGAGAGAGTGTGTTGAGGAAGTGAGTTATCCTAGAGGGAGTCTCGTAGTTTCTACATATCTATGAGAATTCTGGTCTAGCCTATTGTCGAAGCCCAAGGTAAGGGAGGTGGAGCAGCCAATGGACTATGTGACAGTGAAGGTGTATACTCTTGGGGTGGGATAGGAATGTGGGGAATGAGAGTCTGTGAGAAGTGGGCATAAGTAGATCTTGGGAGAGAATCATTCCTCTTAAACTGTGTGACTTACCTATTAACCTTGCCTATCCTAGGAATCCCTTGTCCGATGGAGTTTAGTCCCAGCTCAGGGGTGACCCACTGCTGAGAATGAAGATCAGTGTGGTATAAGGGTGGGAGGTTCATGGAAGGTTTGCACGCAATTGGTGGTTTTTCTCCAGTTAAAAGATAAGTATCATTTATGTGCTTAATTATGTAAGTTATGCATTTTTTTTATTCTTGAAATGTTATCATGTGTTATGTTGCATGTAGGAATTATTGTCAATTACATAGGCACTTAGGGGTAAAAAGGATCACTATTCTCCTCTTTTTCTTTGTTGCCACATGGATGGCTCATTTGGCTTGTAAAATGTTAAGTTGAATTTATTTCTTTCATACACAATCAACTAAATTGGGACTAGAAGTTAACTTTTACCCTCAAGTATTCTCTTACCCCACACCCTAGTGTGATCTCAGGAATCAGAAAGGTTGTATCCTCCCAGACCCTCAAATCCTTCTTTCCTCCTCGACCTAAAACCACCAATTTTTATCCTCCCACAACTCCCCTCAGGATCCAAAAATTAACCAGGGTTGAATGATTTAACGTCAACTCAAGGCTCTTTGTTATAATTGTGACGAAAAATATTTTTCCAAGCACAAGTATAAGGAACAAAATATTTTTATGGATGTGATTGAGGATGTTTCTTAAGAATATGTAGTTGTTCCACCTGTGGAAGAACTACCACCGCCATATGACCTCACCCCACCCTCTGACCCACTTGAAGTTGACCCGGTGATTTCACTTAATTCCTTCACTGGCTTCTCTTCTCCCAAGACTCTCAAATTAATTGGTTACATCAAAAATAGGAATTTATCATCCTTGTAGACATTGGTAGAACCCATAACTTTATTCATATCAGAATTGCACAAGAATTCAATTGTTACATCCATGTCCCCAATAATTTTCAAATCATGATTGCCAATGGTGGTTCCATGAAATATGGGGGACGATGTGAAATTGTGTGACTCCAAATTGGTCAGTATCATATAAAATACCATATGTTTTCTATAGACATGGGTGGTTCTGACATTGTTCTTAGTGTCAAATGGTTATGCACTATAGGCCCCATTCACATGTATTTTAAGGACTTAACCATGCAATTCCAACAAGAGGGACAACAGTATAAGTTTCAAGGCATCATTGCAGGATCCCCTTAGATCATCAGTTCCCATCACATCTAAAATCTCCTCAAAAACGGTCATTCAGGAATTACAACCCAACTCCACTCCATTCATATTGTTGAGACACCTTTTGTGAATCCTGACCTCCAATATATCCTCTCACACCACCAAGTTGTTTTTACCAACCCCAAAGAACTTCCCCCTTCCCATGGCGTCTATGATCATTCGATCCCTCTGATCCCGGGCATTATTCCACCCACTGTTCGTACTTATCGTCATCCCTTTTCCCAGAAGAATTAAATTGAGAAAAAATTTCATGAATTACTAGAAGTTGGTGTTATCCATCCCAATACTAGCCCTTATTATTCCCTTGTGGTCATGTTACTTAATAAAGAAGGTACTTGGTGCATGTGTCCTTATTTTAGTGCCCTCAACAAACTCACAATCAAATTCAAATTCCCCATTCCTATCATTGATGACCTCTTGGATGAATTGAGTGGTGCGCAGTACTTCACCAGATTGGATCTACATTCTGGATACCACCAAATCCATATGAAAGAAGAAGACATCCCCAAGACTGCATTTCACACTCATGAGGGTCATTATGATTTTTTGGTAATTTATAATGAAACTACCATTATTTTCATATTTTTATTTTCATGCACTTTGTAAGGAAACTAAACTCCACTTAGAGTCCTTTCCCATAATAAAGGTTAGATAACTTAGGCACTTAGGGGTAAAAAGAATCACTATTCTCCTCTTTTTCTTTGTTTCCACGTGGATGGCTCATTTGTCTTGTAAAATTTTAAGTTGAATTTATTTCTTTCATACACAATAAACTAAATTGGGACTAGAAGTTAACTTTGACCCTCAAGTATGCGCTTCCCCCACACCCTAGTATGATCTTGGGAATCATAAAGGTGGTTAAAGGGACATTTCATATCTCTTAAAAAATATTTAGGAGAGGACAAAGCCCCCTTATTTCAGTGTTTCATGGAAACATGCACAGGAGACCTAGCTAAAGCATACACAAACAAAGTTGATCAAGAAAAGGAAGAGAGATACAATGTGAAGAATGAGAATCAATATATATTATGATCCCTTCAATGAGTGAGTGATATTCACTCATATAGGAAATGACATACTATAATTAGGAATGCATGCATAATAGTGATGGTATAAAATTAGAAAGTCTAAAATATAACTAGTTAGTTAACTCCCACTGAACTAGTGTGCCGAAAATAGAAATTTCTCCAACATCCCCCTGAACATTACTATGGAGTAAAAAATGAGTCCTGACTACTAGGACATATTAGGTACTCATGTACAATGCAACTAATGAACATTGAATAAAAATGAGGAAAGAGGGAAAACCACGTGGGAACAAAATCCCCCCTCAAAAGACAATGCATCAAAATAAGAAAAGGCAATTGCTAGGCAAATGTGTTCTTCACTGTAAGATGATCTTGCAAATTCCGAAACTTCTACTCAATGAAGGTCTTGGTGAATATGTCGTAAGTCTGTTCATAGGAAGGAAAAAACTACAAATCAATGATCCTGTCATGTATTAAATCTCTGATGAAATGCATGTGGACCTCAATGTGTTTGGTTCATTGTCTTTGTATTGTATCTCTACAAAATTTTAGTGTACTCTAATTGTCACACCAGATGATAGTCGGAAAGTGAAACTGGATACTAATATTGGTAAGGAAGTGTTGAAGCCAAAGTGTCTGAATGACACAGTTTCTCTGTACTTGGCCTCTGCGGAAGAGAAAGCAATGGTTGAATGCTTCTTACTTGACCAACAAATTGGGATTGACCCCAAACTGGGAGTGTACCTGGACATGGACTTGCGATTTGTACTATCACCAGCCCAATCTGAATCTGTGAATCCTATGAGATCTAATGCACAAATAGCTACATAGTGAATCCCATAACTCATGGTGCCCTGAACATATATGAGGATGTTCTTGGAATCCTTCAAGTCCATATCATGGGATTCCCGCATGTATTTGGAAACTACTCCTACCGCATATGAGATATCTGGATGGGTGTGGGTGAGATATACAAGAATCCCCACCAATTTTCAATACAAAGTGATATCCACTAATCATGTATCGTCGCCATCCTCAAGTCTGATCCTAGATAAGAAGGGTGTAGGTGCAGACTTATAGTATGTCATGTGGAATCTATCCATAAGATCCCTAGCATACTTAGCCTAAGAAATTTTGATGCCCGAAGCATCCTGACTGATCTCAAGACCAAGAAAAAAGTGTAGTGGACCCATGTTTGTCATAGAGAACCTGTCATGAAAAATATCTTTGACCAAAGCAATGGATGAAGGAGAGCTACCCGTGATCAAAATATCATCAACATAGAGTACTAAAATCATCACATGGTCAGTAGTCCTCAACATGTACACATTGGAATCAAATTTAAATCTAACAAATTCATGTGAAAGAAACTAAGAATTCATCTTTCCATACCATGATCTAGGTGCCTTCTTGAGGCCATAGAAAGACTTCTTCAATCTGCATACTAAATATGAGTTCTTAATGAACACTTGCATCTTATCCATGTTGATCTCATCTGAAAGGCCACCATGAATAAAAGTGTTCTTCACATACATATGGTGAACTTCCCATCCTTTGGTTGTTTCAATGGCTAGAGCCAAGTGAATGGAGTCCACATTTTCTATAGTAGAAAAGGTATCATCATAATCTATCCTACGAATCTGCTAAAATCATTTTGCAACTAATTTGGCCTTGAAACTTCTCACTCGACCATCTGTTTCTCACTTGGTCTTGTAGACCCATTTGCATCTGACAAGTTTCATCCCTGGTGGAAGTGGAACTATATCTCAAGTCTAATTCTCTAGGAGAGAGTCATGCTCATACTGCATGGTTTCTTCCCATAGTGGATTTCCAACATCCTCATTTTAGGTATGTGGATTAGAAGATTGAACCATATAGAAATGCATGGGCATTTCTGGTTCAAAAGATGAAATTACATGAGAAGGATTCACATGCTGAGATCGAGTCCTCCTCAAATCCAATGGATCCCCTACAAGGTTTCATGCTTCCTGAAGTGTGGATTGTTCCCAGTTGGGCATTTGCTGAAGCTCTAATGTTGGATCCTCATTTGGTTTTACTACCTACTCATCTACATGTACAAAATCCTCTAAATATGTGTCTGAATATGTAGCATCTGAGTGTGTGGAATCATCATCTCTGATGTTTGGAACTGATGGAAGCATAAGAGTCTCTGCATGTTGCAATGGAGGTGCATGCAAAGGAATCTCCTCAAACTGAACACTACGCTCAATGATGATTCGGTCTATAGAGGGATGAATCAATTTGTACCCCTTCACATCATCTGGATATCTCATAAAGATGCAAGGTGTTCTATGTGGATCCAAGGCTTTCCTCTTTTCATAAGGAATATGGGTCCATGCTCTAGATCCAAAGATGTGGAAGTGTGTGACATCTCGTTTGTCACCTGTCCAAGCCTCAAAAGGTGTTTTATCCTCAATAGATATGTGAAGTGCTATGTTATGTATGTAAGAAGAACAGTTAAGTGCCTCAGCCCAAGCCTTGGAAGGAAGTGATCTTGCATGAAACATGCAACTGGTCATCTACTTGAGAGACTTGTTCTTCCTTTCAACAACTCCATTCTATTGTGGAGTGTATGGAACTGTGTGTTGCAATTGGATACCAGCTTCATGACAAATATTCTGAACATATTTGTTGATATACTCCCCCCCAATGTCTGTATGGAGGATCTTTATTTTCTTCCGAATTTGTGTCTCTACTAGAGCTTTGAATTTTTTGAGATGCTCAAAAAATTCAGACTTTTGTCTGAGAAAATAAACCCAAGTATAGAATGAGTAATAATCAATAAATGTAAGAACATACATTTCTTTGTTGATATATGGATGTGGAAATGGACCCATGAGATCACTGTGAACAAGCTCCAATGAAGAGGAGGCTCTCCTTACCTTCCCCTTTTCAAACTTCTCTTCAGGATGCTTTCCAAGAATGCATCCTTCACAAACCCCTTCAGAAAAGTGAATGCCTGGAAATTCTTTGACCATTCCTTGCTTGGAAAGTTGTTGCATGTACCTATAGTTTAAATGACCAAATATCTCTTGCCATACTCTACTACTATCATTATCATGTGTAATTAGCAAAGAGGAGTCATATTTAGTAAACTTAGTGAACTTATACAACTGTGTTTTATGATCTACCTCACCAACTGCAATAATGGAACTATCATACATGTCAAGTACAATAATTGAATCTGGTGTAAATTCAACCCTTTTACATGTTTGAATGATATAATAAACTAAGAGAAGATTTATAGAAATCTTTGGAACATGTAAAACATTCTCAAAACTTCCATTAGGGAGTTTCACTCTTCCCTCTCCTGCAATTTCTATTAGAGTATCATCCCCAATGAGAATAGGAGGTCTAGAGCATGAAATCAAAGAAGTAAAAACGTCCTCTTTAGCTGCCATATGATGGGATGCGCCAGAATCTATAATCCATGAATTAGATGAGTAATTAATTGCAACCATAGTATGATTATTACCTTTCTTAGGTGCATGGTCTACTTCCTTCTTCTTCTTGGCCCCTTCATGAATGAAGTCTCCAAGGTTATTATTTTTAAGTACCTGTGTCATAAGATCGATATGCTTCTTCATTCATGTGGACTCTTCATGATTCGGTTTATTGCAATATGTGCACTGATTTCCCTTCTTCTTCTTCCCTTTGGAATTTGAAGAATCTTTGGAACCTAAAGAATCCTTGAAGGGTATGGAATATCCCTCCTTCTTTGACTTTGGATGTAATAGCTCCTTTCGTTTTTATTTCAATTTATGATTGGCTGATCCTTTTCCATCATGCATGGTGAATGCATGTGCTTTGGGATCTTTCATAATGCCCATATGTATGAGTTTTGTCTTCTCTTGTGTGAGAGACTCAATGAACTGAGCCATCATAGGAATTTTCCAATTTTCTCCCAAAAAACATATGCCAGAATGGAAATTGGATACATATACAATGTATTATGGTCCTAGCTTGGCCAATATTGTTAGTGTTAGTATCTAGATACTAAATTTTCAATTTTCTCCTTGTTGCAGGAATGGGGTTATTCATGTAGCACTGAGAAGTGTTGTTCTAGAGCACTGGTATTGCATATGCTAGTAGTGTTGATCTTTTAAACTCGCCTCATTAGAGAGGATAATTAATGATTATTTTAGCAAAAATTATTGGCTGGGAGTGAATCTCTAGCACCTGCCATCAAACACAACACGGGTTAGCCACAACACACAGTATAGGATTCAAGAGCCAGTGCACGTGCGCTTAGACTAAGTCGTGAAAAAGGGTGGAGTTTGTATAGTGTATTGGAAACTTAGCATGTGCAACAAATATTCCTTGTCTTCAATCATGCAATGATCACCCAGATGAGATAGAGTGTCAGATTAAATGTGGAGATCTGTTTGAGAACAGTGTAGTAGACTGATTCAATGATTGTACAGTGTTCCATAAGAAGTTTGTTCTTACAAAACCTGATGAAGGAGAATTCTTTATCCCTGAAACCTCTGCTCTTGTTAAGAGTTTCAATATTGCAGATTAAATCCAGATATCAAGCATGTGGAAGCTCTATGCAAACTTATAAGAATTATTCCTCACATGATTGACCATCCAAATTCCAAGGAGCACATTGATGCATACTTCGATAGGATAGCACAAATGTTAAATAACCAAAAGTTGTCTTCTCCACTAAAATTTATGTTGAGGAATATAATTGATCTCACGAAGAATGGATGGTAACAAAGGAGAAAAGTTGAGGGTATTATCCAAAAACAACCGGTATAGGAAGGACATTTATCTCATAGTCTCAAAATATATATAGTTCATCATTGGAGACCCTAAGGTTATTATTCGTAAAGATCCAAATTTCCAGTGCCCCAGAGTTTCCAAGGATCTGAAACGGGGTTTTGAATTATATCAATTGGCATCTCCTTGATAACCACTGGCTTTGACCGCAGGGAAGTGGTTCATATTGTCAGACATTTACTCGAGCATTAGCACACAAATTCAACAATAAAAATCCCATGCCTCTTTTCAATTGAAGATATATTGTTTTATTATTTCGAGAGAAATGGGGGCTTGAGCCATTAACAGTGGCGTTCATTTACCAATAAAAGGAAGACTATTGATAAAAATTCCCTGAAAGATGATTTGATTAAGTTGTTTATGAACCTTAGCAAAAATCGAATAGATGAAATTACAACTACAATGATGGTTCCAGTAGAGGAGATATGCAAGAGGATGGAAGGAAAGACTAGATTGCATTGATATAGAGATGGCACACAAATCCCAAAATAACTCATGTCTCTGTTCATAGAATTGAAATGACCATTTGAAGTTTGTGTGTTGAGTTTTTAACAAGATCTCTTTTTCACCGCACCAGATATCCATGATGCTATTGGCAGTCGGGCGAAGTTAATATGTTAACAAGTTGTGTCTTAACATTGTTAATTGTGAAAAGACCAGGGAAAAGGATTGAGGAATCAAACCAGACACTGGTATAGATGTCTTAGAGCGCCAGAAGTCCAACCTGATCATGGGCTATGCTTTTAAGATCTTGGGGTCTAGGACAAGGAAAAAGGTACATCACATTGACTTGAGGTGTCGATATTTCCAAATGACTCTCAAATTTAATCCTATTTTAGTAAATCAGTTCTAGATTKCAAGGCAGCAGTTGAGCAACCAATCCCATGGATGATGGGATTGAGCAACTAGTTCCAGGGATGAAGGGATTCATTCAGCAATCAAAGAAGATATAAGCAACAATTGAATACAAAGTCAGAGGAGGAGGAGGCCCATGAGGTTGAGGCCTGAGAAGGAATTTGATGAGATAGCATATAGTATGTGTTATTGCAAGCCTAGAGGCATTATATTCTATGATCACTTTTGACATTGAAGATATATGACAATTGTTTTATCAAATTGTGATTTCACTTGTTTTACATTCTGCTTTTCATATTCCTTGTTTTAAGACTCTATTTTTTCTTCTTTCTTGAACAAATTGAAGACATTGAGAATCAATGGCTTCCCATGGATAATAGATTCTCAAGTGGTAAAGATTTTGTTGTGACTACCTACTATTTGTGTGTTTGTTTCAATTACCTTTTCATCCATTTTGCAAAGAGAATATGTGTTTGATGGATATTCTACTTTTTGTTTATTCCCTATTATTCTACCCATCTTCATATAAACTTCTTATTTGATATGAAATTTGATTGCCTTTGATCAACAAGGTGTTTACTTGACTCCATGCCCAATGGTGTTTTAGTTGATCTGCATTTAGCCTGTTTTTTTTTTAGTCTTTCTTTTTCAATCTACCTGATCCACCTTCTTTCAAAACCCAAAACACATCCTTATTTATAAAATCATTGCAATAACTGAAGATGTGATAGGCTTGGACCTATAGCAGTCTAGGGGCAACTTCTAGAACTAACATCTTTTGGCGTCGTTGTCAGGGACGAAGCAACGAAGAAATCTTCCCTGGGAGAATGACAACGATCAAATCTGCTTTTTGATGGTGAATAAGAAGAGGACATGTGTTTGACTGTAGATGTTTCACCATGGCGACTCCACTGGGAATTCAAATATGGAAGCCATTTTGGATCAAAGGTTGTCCTTTTGTGACTTTTCAGATGTAGTTGGTTTTCCAAACCCAATGCTTAGCAGAGGTGAATGGGAAGGTTACATTCCTACATTTAAAGGAGAAGATTGGGAGGTACCGACTAAACATCTGCTAGATTTCCATGAGTTTATTCGTGAAAATAAGATTGTGCACAAGGATGTTAAGATCAAGCTTTTCAGATACTCATTGAAGGGAGAAGCCCTTGACTGGTGCAGATCTTTTCCAGCCACCATTATCAACTCTTTGAAAGGTTTTCATGATACTTTCAATTTGTTCTGTAAAGATGAATTTTCA
>SNQJ01S0195553.1:8939-25215 GCA_010110895.2 Picea sitchensis | reverse complement strand
GAAAAACTCCTTATCTCTCCTTGTGGCTTCCCTGGCCACTGAAAGTCACTTCTAGCCATCCCATCCTGTAGTGTTTCTCCTCCCAATTCCAATGAGCTATTACACTGAGAGGTTCCTCCAAGTAATGTACCCAAAATGACTTCTTCAGTGAATTCCATTGACTTATAGCTCAAAATAGTCAAAATCATGGAAATCGTCGGAATGCATTGAAACCAAAGACAACCTGTGCAGAATGGATCATAATGATGGAATATGATCATCAATGCAAGCTGGACCCCACAATTCCTCTCAAATACCCCTGTACTCACTATAGCATCCATCTGGCTACTCTGGTCATCATAAATCTCTGCCCTGTGATGATGTCCCAAAGTGGGGACATTACAAATCTCTAACCCATTAGTTTATAGGTTATATGCATGTGGAGTTATTTGTTTGTCTTTTGTGAAAGTAGGTCAGCATTGGGAGGATATTTGCATTCAAGGAGCGAACAATCATTAAAGGGATCGACATCAAACACATAAACTAAGGTACAGTAACTGAATCTCTTTAACCTTGAATTTGCATATGAATAATGGGGTTTATGATTGGGATGTTGGTAGAAAGTAGGAGACTTTAGGTAATTTTTGCATGCATGATAAAACCCTTAATGCTAGTCCATAGAAGGGATTTCCCACCCACAATAGAATTGGTGACCATACTGGGGATTCTCTAGGGTTTTCTGGGGATACTTTTGGGGTATTTTAGAATTGGTTTATTACCTTTTTTTCTAAGTTTTTTGCAAGAATCTGAGCTTGTAGGGATTCTGGTTTTCCATACCATTACTCCCTGCATGATTGCTTGGCTGTTTAATTTTCATCCCAAGAATTTACAGAGGTATACACAACCTACAGAAGCCCTGCCCACGTATACACATGCCCTACCTTTAGACAACCCACGTATATCCGATGGGCTGCTGAAGTGTTAGTTGGGTGCTTAAGTCCAGTTTTTTTTTTTTAGAGGCAGTCATCTTCTTTCCCTTTCAGGAGTGATCCTTCTTAGGGGTTTCCTGGATTTTATCATAGTATCTGTGTTGCAGTCTATAGCATAGGAATAACCTCATATTAGCTTTGTTTGATCAAAAGTTTCCTTCCATTCTCTTTGCCAAAGTTATTTTCTCTGTCTCTGAGGGACTCTGGTTTTCAATACCAGTGCTCCCTGCCTATGTCGGATTTTGTTTTTCACTTTGTTGAGAATTTACAAAGTTATACACACCCTGCGGTAGTTCTGCATGCATGCATACACGCTCTACCTTTGGACAACAAACGTATATACGCTAGTTGCTGTGGTTACAATCGCATATCTGTGTTGGGGATATCTTTTGATAGAGAGAGGCAGTCATCCTCTTACCTATCAGAAGCCAATCTATTCATGGGTATTTTTGGTCTTTGCCCTAGTCTCTGTGATCACATTTGGTAGCCTAGGTTTGACTATAGCATATATTTATTTTCATCAAACAAATTTCTTGATTTTTCTGTAGTAGAGTCTTAGACAAATCTGTGAGTCTTTTGGAGATCAGTCTTTTTTTAGATCTTGTTCAAGTGACTCCCTGCGATCCGTAGTAGGGCCATAAGTGATTTTTGGTTTTTGTTTTGTCTTCACTTTATCATTTTTTATTGCTTTAGAAGAAAGAAAAGGGATCCATTTTTTTTTTCACTACTAGTATTTTGAAGCATGTTGAAATTTGTTACTTCTCGGTTTGGTTAAAGAGTTGGTTGTTTGCATTAATCAATAGGAAAAATATTGTTTTCATAATTTATTGGCTTATTGACTTAGGAAAATAAGTAGCTCGTAGTTAAGAAAAATCTTGTTTTATTTTTCAGTTAAAAGATCTTAGAAAGAAAAAGTTTGAAAAGTTGGTTTAAATTTATTTTTTTTAAAAAGAGAAAATCTGAATTTGTCAAGAAGAAGTTATTTTGTTTCTAGTTTGTTGTTTATCTTATCTTTCATCTCTCAAAACATCACTAGTTTCACTTTCATAACCTTTTACTTAAGACAAGCCCAAAAAATTAACGATTAATTAAAATCAACTAGACTTTATGTTTTGTAGGGTACATAAACTAGTCTAGGCTAGATCCTTGATTTAGGATTGGAGAGGAAACTCTTCAAGGTTGAAAAACATACATAAGAGTCTGTGCTAGGGAGTGTCAAAAGTCTAGTATCATAAAAGTTATCTGGGACCCCCCTCTAACATAGGGGATAAACACAAGGTTGTGTAAGGAAAGGTAGAAGAGATAACCCCTCCAAAGCCGAACCAAACGTAGTGGGGAATGCATATAGAGGGCTTGTCTTGGGATTTCGTTGATTGCATTTTCCACAGAGCTTCGTGGGTATCGAATCTATTTTAGGTCCTCAGTCATCTTCTAGAACACTTGCTTTCAATACCCTTGATAGGTTTTAGGATTGATACTCTAATCATTGTGGTCCACCCGACTGTCGACTGTACCCGCTTGGTGACTGTTTGCGCGCTGGCAACCTAGTTGCCTATCTTTCTAGTGACTTACAGAGGTGACTGCGGGGGTATACCACGGTACCTAGGACATACATTGGGCCATTATTTGTAGATTATACCTAGAGGGTGCCTCCGTATTCGAGTTTCACTTGCACTGGTAAGTTTCTCTAGTGTTGGTTGTTGTAACTGTTCTTCCAACTAGTTAGTGACTGCTTGTTTTATCTCATAGGTAATTTTTAGTGCCTGTTGGTTTTCAAATGATTATAGATTTCCCTAGTGTGTATTTGATTTTCTCACACAGTGGAGGATCAAGATTTTCACCAATCGCGAAGGCTTCTGGGCCTTCCGCCAATTGACCTCGAACCCCCCAACCACTGCTCAGGCAAAAATTAGACCAACAAGGGTCTTTTGAGACAACCAGGTTATAGGAAACTGTGCCCAACCCATCTTCGAGAGAAGAACTTTCGTTTCTAGAGGAACCAATCATTTATGACCTCAGAGAAGAGGCTCTTGGTCCTTACAACCCTCCCATCACTGATCTATCGACACCCATCGTCGTACAAGTTCTACCTTACGAGCATCGGGTAGTGTCACCAACAAAAATGGAAGCACACGTTGCCACTTCTAAAGGGAATACTGATATTTCCTTCACGACGGTTACTACTGGGGGTGTTCCACCTCCTAATCAACAATCGTCAATCTAGGCCACCATGGTCTCGACTGCTTCTACCTCGGGTAGTGGTCCGATTACATCTATGGTGATGATCACTGCTCCGTTTCCTTAGAACATGACAAGCTCTCCTTTCTCATACAGGATGCCTAGCTTCGGTACGAGTACTGTACTTTCCTCCTCCACTCTACAAAATTTGGGTCTGGGGGCAGGGAGTTGCAACGCTCCTTTGCAAGGATCTATTGGGGGAAATTCTGCTCCCTTTATTGCTTTCCCTTACAATGGGGGTCATATACCCCCTTCACCCCCCTCGCTCGGCGGTGTTCCTCAATACTCCGTTGAGCCTAACATAAACTTGTTTGGAGTAGGTAGTCAAGCACTCCCTCCTTATAATATTTCGGTTGGTTCGACAACTTTCTCTTTTTTTGGCGCCTTTGGTAACAACACTCTCTTGTCAGTTATCGTTTCAGTCAGGGGAAACCCCGGTTATGAACAACCACATCCTGTATAGGGTACTATTCCTACAAAGGGGGCACACTTAGGAATTCCTTCCTCAAAAGGATATTGGAATCCATGGCAAGGACCAGTCCCCTTGCCTTGGATTCCTATAGGGGGAAACCCTTTCCATACCCAGTGGAACCCTAGGAAAGGCCCAATGCCTATGCCCATCGGATCGGTAGGGGGAAACCCTCCCAAAATCCTTGGAATGCGACACAAGATCATCCCTTTACCTCTTATTACGGGAACCAACATATGATGTCTCAAAAAGCACCCAATCCATATGTTGGTCACAGTAATGGTTATTACCAGAGCCCTGGCCAACAACCTAACTTTTCCTGGCAACCTGGTGCAAGTCAAACCCCAGGATCCTTTTTCCCCAGCTACAATCCACAACCCAAACTACCATTTCTGGCAACCCTGCACTTGCCAGATTTGACAAGGCTCTTAAATGACCCCATCCGTCATGATTCCAGTTGGCCTCCCATGCCAACCAAGTTTCCTTAAGATATTGCAAAGTTCGAGGCCAACCCTAACGAATATCCTGGTGATCATGTGACTACATTCCACTTATGGTGCTCGTCCAAATCATTAAGAGACGACTCCATTCAGTTGCGATTGTTTCAATGCACTCTCATAGGGAGTGCTGGGAAATGGTACATTGAGCTCGACCTTTCATGGTACTCTTCCTTCGATGAATTGGCAATGGATTTCTTGAACTATTTCCAATTACTTGTAGGATACGACACCGACACCAAATTGCTGGCCAATTTCGAGCAGACAAAAGTGGACCATATCTCGGATCATATTCAAGAATGGAGATGCCAGAAGAGTTTGATCAAAGTGCCAGTCCCACTAGCATTCTTTCTAGAGTGGTTCCTTATGTCTTTGGTACCCCAGTTATCTAAATATGTCGCAACGTCCAGAGTTTTTTCTGAGGAAGACGTGATAATGAGAGCGCAATAACTAGAGCTAATTTACTCTCAATCTGGTTTACTCTACGATATTTTTCCAGACACACTGAGGTCAATCCTTGACAAAACAAGGCAAAGGTCTAGACCACATGCTGATGGAATTATTGGTTTAGCAAAAACCAAGCCTGCTAATCCATTGCCAAATCAATTGTAATAATTATTGATACAAAAGACAATGGCTAGCCAAATCACTGGTTCGGCTGTTCCACCTACCCAAAAGTCTGATGTACATAGTGTGCAAATGAAAAACCTAAAGGCCACCCAATAGCCTGACAGAAAGAAGAAACAACAAAAAAAGGGTAAAGGGGATATGAAACCCACTGATAATGATGGCAGGGGTGACACTGAAATGAAAAATTCAAAGTATCCTTGTAATATTTGCAAGGAATACCACCTGACCCATCAGTGCCCTTGGATTATGGATTCCCAGAAGTTATTGGCATAGTAATAGCCTTCCATGTTAATGAACTTGTTCCCACATGAGAAAAATCTAACTTAAGGCTCCTCGAGCGTGGAAGGGGGAAGTCAAGGATCCCCTCTGTCTTTAAGTAATCCTTCATCTGCAATCGTGTATATTATGAAAGGTGATGCCTATATAACGACTAGAGCACATTATTATGGAAAGCCAGGAACCTTTGAGAAGGGTAAAGAAGCTGAAAACCCACCTCTTCCTCTTTAGATTGAGAAGACATTGGGTGAAATAATGATGCACATCCCAAAAGATGCGCTCAAGAAAGCTTCTTACAACCCAAATGTAAGGGCCACCCAGAACTACTCTGTGGTGGAGAATTTATCGCAAACCCCTTGTGCGATGTCTGCTTTGGAAGTCCTCCAGATTTTCCCTTCCCAGAGAAAGGCCCTATTAGCTACCTTAGGCTCTGCCAAGACTTGTAATCTAGAATGATCATGCTTGATACCTCCGACTTAAAACCTCGTCTTCCTTACCATGTCACTCTTCAGATAGTAGTGGCTTATACCACGAAAATTTTTACCTGGAATATTTTCTGTAAAGTGGTGGATGAGGGTGCCTCGACATGCATGATTTCTTTGGTGTGTTGGAAGGCCATCGAACAACCCGTTTTGTCTTCATCCCCTACTCTACTTACAACTTTTGACGGTTATTATTTATGACTACATGGGATCGTCCCCTCTTTCCCCATGCAGTTAGGGGGAAAAACCATGTGTGTCGAAGTTGAAGTGGTCGATGTGTCCCTCAACTACAATATTTTGTAAGGCATGAGTTGGACCTATTCTATGCGAGAAGTGGTCGCGACAATGTTCTGGGTCTTGTTGTTTCCTCATGAGGGTTGGATTATGACCATTGATGAGTTATCCTTCTCCCATCCCGACCCTTCATTGGGAGTATCCACGATCTTGATGATTGATAACCCCCAACTTGGCATTGCCAATGTAGGGGTTGGTTTGTGCCCATAATTGATGGGTACTTTTGATTACCCACCTCCGACCGAAAATTCCCATTATATGATGACCATCCCCGACCAACCTCGGGTTGAAAATTTTCAAATCTCGTCGTTTTGCACGACGTAATTTCACAATCCATGGACCCTTCCTTCCCCATCCACTATGATGGAAGGGACAGAGAACCATGGAATGTCCATGCCTTTGTCCATAGCAGAAGTTGCATACTCGATCAATTAACGAGCTTATACCAACCTCGATTCGACTCCAGCACAAGAGTTAGATCTAGTCCTCGAGCCTATTTGGGCTCAAGGTTCCCTTGCTGATACAGATTCTTTAGACTTAGTATTTCCTTTAGACGAAGCTATTATTGAGGAAATGACTAGTCTGGATAGACCCTGGGATGATATTCATCATAGATCTTACTTCCTCCCAGAGTTAGGACGAATTGAAGAAGGAGAATTCACTCTGACCATGAATGGAGATAAAGATTGTCCCATCAATCCTTTGGAAACACACATGGTTTACGCTGAAGGAAATATGGTCACAATAGCTAAGACGATACCTATTGACATCTCCAGAATCCCTGACATCATGGAGAATATGTTTGTCGGAGCGGACTGCTCCCCCAAGGAAATTCAAATCTACACAGATTTATTTAAATAATTCTGCGACGTCTTTGGCTAGTCTTATGAGGAAATGCCAGACATAGACCCAAGAATTGTTGAACATGAAATCATGACTTATCCTAATTTCAATATGGTCCGACAGAAGCTTCTTCTGATCAATCCTTGGAAAGCAACAACTATCAAGGCTGAAGTAGAGAAACTTCTTAAAGTTGGTTTCATCTACCCCGTCCAATTGACTCAATGGGTGTCAAATCTTGTGCCAGTCAATAAAAAACAGGGTATGATTCAAGTAGGCATGGACTTCCATGATCTGAACAAGGCCTTCCCCAAAGATAATTTCCCCACACCATTTATTGACCAGATAGTCAATGCATGCATAGGATGCGAGTCCTTTTCGTTCATGGATGTTTTTTTGGGATACAATCAGATAGAAATCAAACCTAAAGACCAACACAAAACCACTTTCATCTGTCCATAGGGTACATTCACTTATCATAAGATGCCTTTTGGTATGAAAAATGCTAGGGCTATGTTTCAGTGGGCCATGTCTTTTTCTTTCCATGACCTCAAACATATAGTCGAGGCTTATCTCGATGATTTAGTGTCATGATATTGTAAGAGAGATGATCATCCAGAACACCTTCGACTTATCCTTGACCAGTGTCGCTACTACCGAATCCGCTTGAATCCAAACAAGTGTAGTTTTTGTGTCACATCAGGTCGTTTGCTAGGTTTCATCATTTCAACAACAGGGATCATGGTCGATCCTCTCAAGGTTGAGGCAATAGTTCAATTTCCTCCCCCGTGCACCATACCTCAACTTTAGAGTCTGCAGGGAAAAGAGAATTTTCTACGGCGTTTCATCACAAATTATGTCGATATCACAAATGGTTTTTTGCATTTATTGAAGAAGGACGTTCCTTTTCATTGGGACAAATCCACTCAATGCTCTTTCACAACATTGAAAAGAACCCTCATATCAACCCCTCTACTTCGACCACCCAATTATAATAAATATTTCCTATTATACTTGGTCGCTGTAGAGTGTACCATTGATATGGTCTTAGTTCAGGAGAATGATTTACTCTTAGAATACATGATTTATTACCTGAGCTGAGGCCTAGTTGGACCGAAACTCAATTATTCCCATATCAAAAAACTTGAGTTGGCAGCAGTTCATGCTGTCCAACGGTTCCGTCATTATATTTTGTTTTGCAAGACCACCATCATTGTCGTCGTGAATCCATTTTAATACGTATTGACATGATGATTCATTGGCAGAAAAATCAATAGATGGATAGTTATCCTCCAGGAATTCAACTTGGAATTCGTTTTGGCGAAATCAAAAAGTTGATGGTCTTCACGGAACTCATATTGGAACTTTCAATCGAATCAAGTGATATTATAGCCGACGAGTCACCTATCAATGGAGACATGTTTTTGATCGCGTCTTCTGACCCATGGTATGGAGATGTGCTTGTCTATCTCCAGACTTTGAAGTGTCCTGCCTCTGCTTCTCATGATGAGCATCGCCATATACACCCTTAGGCTAAGAACTATCTCATACTCGAGGACACATTGTATCGTCGCGGTGTAGATTGCAGCCTTCACCGATGTCTCACTCATGAAGAAGCATAAATTGTGCTTAACGATTGCCACACTAGAGCATGTGGTGGTCATTTTTATGGGTTGGAAACAACCCAAAAGATTCTACGAGCCAGTTAGTTTTGGCAGACATTAATCAAAGACTATGTTGAATCGGTCAAGAAGTTCCACCTATGTCAGATCTTCTCTCGAAAGATGATGGCACACCCAGCTCCCATGTTTCCTGTTATTACTGTTGGTCCCTTCACTAAATGGGGGATTGATTACACTACATGCAACCCCCCTTCAACAAGGGGGCACCGCTATATCATTGTAGAAATAGACTACTTCACCTAGTGGGTCGAAGCTATGCCAACATTCAAAGATGATAGGGAGACAACAACTCTCTTTTTTTTCAACCGGATAATCGCAACGTTCAACGTCCCGAGAGAGATTATCACTGACCATGGAAGTCACTTTCAGAACAAAATGATGACTGAGTTAACATAAAAGCTTGGGTTGAGGCAAGAACATTCATCACCTTATTACCCCCAAGAAAATGGTTAGGTGGAAGCTGTAAATAAATCTCTTAAAACCATTCTACAACGAACGATCAATTCAGACAAATCAAATTGGCATTTGATTTTATATTCAACATTATGGGATTACCGAACGTATGTTAAGACTAAAACTAGTTTCTCACATTTTCAACTCATTTACGGGATGGAATCAGTCTTTCCTATAGAATGTCAGATCCCATCGTTAAAGTTGGCAGTACAATTATTTCCAGATACTTCACCACCTGAAGAACAATTACTATACCTCTAACAGCTCAATGAACAACATCGTGATGTGGCCTTGTCTAACGAGGCTCACAAACAAAAAATCAAGTGTCAGTATGATCGGTCCATTCATCCTTGGATTTTCTCTGAAGGATACCTTGTCTTGGTTTATGACCAAGATAAGGACCCCGTGGGGGTAAGAAAGTTCAAACCCATGTGGTTCAGACCTTTGATCATGAAATAAATACTACATAAGGGCGCTTATCATCTGGTGGACTTTGAGGGAAATTTTTTGGCGGAGCCTAGAAATGGGATCTACCTCAAGAAGTATTACTCATATGTGGGTTGCCTTGGGTGACTTTTTGTAATATATGTATAGTCTGTGTACTATTACTTTTTGGGTTTTTGGTTTGATTGACGTGTCATTTGTGATCCCATCTTCTTCACTGTGGTAGATTTCAAGTGAATCAAAGGTTTTTGTTGGATTCACGGACAATGCTAGCCGACACACTCGAAGTCTTGCCTCCGCAGCTTGGGTGATTTTCACACCTCAAGGCTAGTTTCTATATTCATGAGGTATATGTTTAGGTGACACCACAAACAATGTCTCCGAATACAACTCATTTATTGAGTTACTTCATGATTCTTTGTCACTTGGTATCTCTCACCTTCGGGTCTATTTAGATTCTCAGCTAGTTGCATCTCAGTTAAATGGAGTATACCTTGTTCATGATCCTACTCTACACTAACGATTCCTTACGGTACGTCTCTTAGAATGAATATTTGATTATATTACATATTTTCATGTTCCTAGGAGATTAAATGAAGTTACATATACTCTATCTAATCAAATATTAGATTGGCATCTTGCACACATGTAAGAAAGAAACACACAAGCACATGTAAATACGTTTGTAAAGTAGATGTAATCCATAAGACATAAAAATACATAAAAATCCATATATAATATCAAAAATATCAGAGTACATGGGTGGGTGCAAGCGCCTAAAAAATATGTCTAGTAGAAAGTCACGGGGATTATGCCCTAAAAAATATACAAGTAGTGCCCTCGGCATGTAATATGTTCAGCCTAACTAAGGACGGGGCCTATTGACCTTGTTATAATGATCAACGACGTCTGCCAAATGCCGAAAAATCTAGACCCATGTCCGTGGTGCCCCCACTACATGAGGCTGCATGGATGGCGACAGATCCTCGACATTTGCCATGGGGACTGTGTGAGTAAGAGAGGTAAAGTTCCGCTCTACTCGTCTAAAAAATCTCTCAGCCTCACCAAATGGATGTTATAACCCTAATTTGCACCATACAAGCTTACCTGGCATCAGGCCATCTGAGATTCCTTCTTTGCCAAAACATTGTTGAACAACTCTTCTTAAAAACACTTTTTATAAAGGTTCATGCGCCGTACTCTATTACTGCATGCGTGTACACGCTCGCTGACCCAAAACAACATGTGTTTACTTACAAAATCATGAAAAAAGGAAAGTTGCTGACGGAACACACAACTTTGGGTGAGTTAACTGAACCTTCCGGCCATGCATGGCTGAGGGTTCGCACAAATACCTAGCTTCTTCTATCCTATAAAAGAAGGGTTAGGGATCCCATTTGGAAGAGGAGAATCATAGTAAAGAAACTATAGCCATTTGCACATTCCCTTTGTCCCAACCCTTTAGCCATTCTTGTGCAAGAAGAGATACAGAGCAAATAAGTGGGAGGATAGTAGAAGAGGAGCCCAGGACCAGGTTCGTGGAGTAGCGAACGGCTTCATCATTGTAAGTTGATTTGTTGAAGTTAATAATAAAGAGATACTTTTCCCGTCCCACCATATGAGGTTTTTATGATTTATTGTATACTTGTTTATTGAAATATCTAACCCATTAATCTATAGATCAAATCCGTGCAGAGTTTTTTTTTTTTTTTTATGTGAATGTAGTTCAACCTTGGGAGGAGAGCTACAATCAAAAAATGATCAAGCGTAAGGAGGGATCTACATCAAACATCTATAATAAGGCATGCTCATTTAACTATATATTTGCTTAAGAATAATGGGGATTAGGTTTGGGACGACGGTAGAAAGTGGAGATCTTTAGGTCTTTTTTGCATGCATAATCTAACCCTAAGTTCTAGTCCGCAGAGGGATTTCCCACTCACAACAGAATTGGCGACCATACTGGGGAAGTCTCTAGGGTTCCTGGGGATATTTTTGGGTATTTTTAAGAATTGGTTTCATTTTCCTGTTTTTAAAGTTTCTACAAAAGTCTGAGCTAACAAAGATTCTGGTCTTCCATACCAGTTATCTCTATTTCTTTGCTTGACTGTAATTTTTTCAAGACCCAAAGAGGTACACACAGCATGTATAAGGTTTACACACATGTACCCATGCCCTGCATTCTCACAGCCCGTGTGTACACGCTAGCTGAGGAAGTGACAGTCGTGTGTAGATTTCATAAAATTGCTTTTAAAGAGGCAGTCATCCTCTTCCCTGTCAGAAGTAGTCCTTCTTAGAGGTTTTCTGGAACTCTTTCTAGTCTTTGTTGCTTGTAGTCTGTAGCTTAGGTTTCACCTTGGATTGATTTTCTCTATGAAGTTTTCCTTGATTGGTTTTCTTTTTCTGTTAAAGTAAGTGTTTGAGTCTTCAAAAGATTCTAGTTTTTAGTATTAGTAGTCTCTGCCTAGGCTGTCTTGCTTGGATTTTTGTTTTTGTCTCAAAGTCAGGGATACATGCGGCCTGTATAAGGCCAACATGCGTGTACATGCCCTCTGACTTAAAACAACTCACGTGCACACGCTTTCTGTTGAACTATCAGTGGTGTGCTTAATGAGAAGTTTTGTTCAAGGTGAGACAGTCATCCTTTCCTTTGACAAGAGCTATACCTATCAGGTTTTTGGGTCTCTGTCATAACATTCAGTAATGTAGGTTTGATCACAACAATAGCTTTCTTTTTTGTTTTGAAGTTTTTTTTCAAATTTTTTTCTTATAGGGTTTTTAGACAAGTGTGAGAGTCTAGTTTTTAAAATTTGCTTGTGTGTGATTTTTGACGTGACTCTTTGCGATCTGCGCTTAGGCCAATTTTTTTTTCTTGGTTTTGACTTGTTGGCATTTTTCCTTTTTTTCTTTGTGAGCATTCAAATAAAAAAAAAAACTTTTATTTCTTTGATTGGTTAAAAAGTGTTGTTTTTCATTAGTAACTAGGGAAAAGTCTTTGATTTCATAAGTTCTTGACATTTTACTTAGATCATAAGTAGATCATAGTCGAGTGAAATCTTGCTTTGAGTTTGTTGTTCAAAGATCTTAGAAAAATTTTAAAGTTTGAAAAGTTGTTTAAATAAAAGTTTTTGTTTCCAAGCTTTCTGTTTATTTTACTTTCGTCTTTCAAACATCACTAGTTTCACTTTCATAGCCTTTGACGTAATACAAACCATAAAATTAACGCTAAATCTAAAATTCATTAGACTTTTTATGTTTGTAGGGTCAACCAACTAGTTTAGGGTTAGGGCCTTGAATTAGGTTGGAGAGGAAACTCTTCAAGGCCATTAAAATCAAACGTTGGAGTCTGAGTTAGGGAGTGTCAAAGTCCATTATCATGAAAGTTATCCAGGACCCCCCTCTAACACAGGGGATAAACACGAGGTCACATGCAAAAAGGTAGCAGAGATAACCCCTCCAAAGCTAGACCAATCATAGTGGAGAACACATATAGAGGGCTTGTTTTGGGATTCCGTCGATTGCATTTGCCATGGGGCGTCGTGGGTCTCGAATCTGTTTGAGGTCCTTAGTTGTCTTCCAGACCATTTGATTTCGATACCCTTGATAGGTTTTGGGCTCGATACCCTACTCATTGTGGTCTACCCTAATTTCGACTGTACCCGCCTGGTGACTGTTCGCGCGCTGGAAACCTAGTTGCCTGTCTTTTTAGGGACATACACAGGTGACTGTGGGGGTATACCGTGGTACCTAGGACAAACATTGGGCCATGATTTGCAAAGTATACCTGGAGGGTGCTTCCGTGTTTGAGTTTCACTTGCACCAGTAAGTTTCTCTAGTGTTGGTTGTTGTAACTGTTATTCCAATTAGTTTAGTGTTTGCTTGTCTTATCCTGTAGGGAATTTTTAGTGTGTGTTTTTTTTTGAATGGTTAGACTGCCCTAGAGTGTCTTTGATCTTCTCACACAGTGGAGGATCATGTGCTCCACCAGTAACAAAGGCTTTAGGGCCTATCATCGATTACACTGGAGCTACCCCCACCACCACTAAGGCGTAAGCTAGACCAACAAGGGTCTTTTGAGGCGATTTGGTCACAAAAAATTGTGCTCGACCAACATCCGAAGGAATTGACTGTTTTAGACTTTGGAGTGAAAGCTATTGGTCCACATGAAACCTCAACCACTGATATTTTGGCACCCAACATCGTACCGATTCACCCTTACGAGTGCCATATAGTGTCGCAAACAACAATGGAAACAAATGTTGTTACTCCTTCTGGGAATTCTTCAATTCCCACTACGGTTGTTACCACAGGAGAATTTCCACCTCCTAACCCACCGTCACTGGTCCGAACCACCATGGTCTCAGTTTCCTCTACCTCGCATTGTGGTCTGATCCCGTCTATGGTGGCGGCCACAACCCCTTTCCCACCAAGTGCGACAGGCCCTCCGTTCTCATACGGGATGCCTAGTTTAGGTACAAGTCCTGTACTTTCCTACTCCACTTCACAGACTTTAGGTCTGGGGGAAAGGAGCTCTAACACTCCTCTGCAAGGCCACATGGGGGGAACTCCTGCTCCTTTTAATGCTTTCCCTTACAAGGGAGGTCATATTCCTCCTTTGTCCCCTTCACTTGGTGGCACTCATCAGCAATCCGCCGTGCCACTTGCACACCATAGTTTACTTGGAGCAGGGAGTCAATAACCACCTTTGCATAATATGTCGGTAGGATCGAGGCCATTTTCTTTGTTCATTGTGTTTGGTATAAACACCTTTTCATCAACTACTTTTCCAACTGGGTGAAACCCCGGTTTCAGACAACCTATTCCTATGCAGGATACTATTCTTGCACAGGGGGCAAACCCAGGAACTTCTTTCGCATCAAGGCCTTGGAATGCTTTACAGGGATCCATTCCTTTGTCAGGAATGTTGATCTGGGGAAATTCTTTCCATAGTCAATGGAACCCCGCACAAGGTACTATGCCTATCCCCATGGGATCGACATGGGTAAACCCTTCCCAAAGTCCTCTGAATGTAATGCACGTCCATCCATCTACGTCCTATTTTGGGAATCAGCCGATGATGTCTCCCCACATGAAAAATCCATACGCTAGTCATGGCCATGGTTTTTACCAGAAGCCAAGCCAACAGCCGAACTTTTCCTGGCAACCTGGTGCCAGTCAAACTCCAGGCCCCTTTTTCCCAGGTTATCACCAACAACCCAAACTACCTTTCCTAGCAACCTTACATTTTCCAGACTTGACAAGGTTGTTGAATGACCCTATCTATCACGATCCGCGTTGGCCTCCTATGCCGATGAAGTTGCCTTCAGACATACCAAAGTTCAAAGCCAAGCCTAACGAAGATCCAGGCGATCATGTGACTACCTTCCACCTTTGGTGCTCATCTATCTCGTTGAAAGATGTCTCCATACAGTTGGGATTGTTTTAATGTAATCTCATTGGGAGTGCCGCGAAATGGTACATTGAGATCTATCGCGCAGGATATTCGTCCTTCAGCGAATTGGCAATGGCCTTCCTAAACCATTTCCAATTACCTGTGAGATACGACATTGGCACATAATTATTGGCCAATTTCTCACAGACAAAAGCAGACCATATCTCTGATCACATCCAAGAATGGAGATGCCTGAAGAGTTTAATTAAGGTACCAGTCTCACCATCATTCCTGCTCGAGTGGTTCCTTAAGTCTTTGATCCCACAGTTATCCAAAGACGTCGCGACTTCAGGAGTGTTCTCCAAAGAAGATGTCATCATGAGAGCTCAACATCTTGAGATCATCTATTCTCAGTCCAGTTTATTATACGAGATCTTTCCATATGCGCCATGCTCAATACTTGATAAAACCAGATAGAGAGTTGGACCACATGCCAATGGTATTGTTGGTTTAGCACAAACAAAGACCGCTGAGAAACTGACGAAGCAGTTGCAACAATTGTCTATACAAAACACAACGGCTAGCCAAACTACTGTTTTGGTTGCTCCCCCTACTAAAACATCAGATGTACACATAGTTCAATCGACAGATCGAAAGGCCACCCAACAACCTGAAGGAAATAAAAAACAATGAAAGAAGGATAAGAGGGATAAGAAACCCACTGATAATGTTGGCGGGAGTAAGACTGAAAAATGGAAGGTGAGGTATCCGTGCAACCTATGCATGGAAGACCACCCAACCCACCTATGTCCCCGGCTTGCAGAGGCCCAAAATTTTGTGACACAACAACAACCTGCTGTGTTAACAAATCCATTTCAACATGGACAAAACCTAACCCAAGCCTCTACAAGTGTGGAAGGGGGAAGTCAAGGACCCTCTCTGTCTTCGAACAATCCCACATCCGTGAATGTATATATGATGAAGGGTGATGCTTTCATATCCACTAGAGCACATGACTACAGTAAACCAAGCACTTCTGAGAAGGGCAAAGAAGCCAAACTCCCATCTCTTCCTCTACAGATTGTTAAGAACCAAACATCAATATAGCATAGAAAAACCTCAGGAAAAGTACTCCTGAGGTATATATAGGAGACTAGGAGGTATAATTAGAACTAATGGCCTAAAGCCGACATAAATAAAATAACATTACTAATATAATATGCCCCAATTAAGGGGTAATGAGCCAATATTAGGGATTAACATGTTGCTCCCCTTGAGACAAGTGTTGTCCGCAATGCTTGAGTAACTATGGATGCTTCTGTATAAAAGACTTATCTTCCCAAGTGGAATATTCAACCGGTAGTTTCCTCCATTTAAAGAGATACTCTGAAATGGATCTATTCCTCAGTTGGTGAATTCTTGTGTCAGTGATGGCTTCAGGCTCCAATATGATTTTTCCTTGCTCATCAAGTTTTGGCAATATAGTTTGGACTGGGATCTTGTCACCTATAACCTTCTTTAAGCATGAAACATGGAAAACTGGGTGTACTCATGAAGATGCAGGTAGCTCCAATTTGTATGCCATAGTACCAATCTTTTGCAACACCTTAT
>SNQJ01S0195552.1:0-17506 GCA_010110895.2 Picea sitchensis | reverse complement strand
TACAGGGAAAACAATCACTCACAACCACCAGGAAGGAATTCTCTCCCAGGAATCTCCCACGCTCACTGCCCACAGACCCTCATTCCCCACATGCCTGTTCCACCCCAGGAGAGTGCACCTTCTCTGTCACCTGGACAGTCCTTCGGATGCTAGTCTCCCTTGCCTTGGGTTACAGGAACAGACCGAACCGAAAGTCTCCGGGTTCTGTAGCAACTACAGGGTTCCTTCCAGGAGCCCTCTCCTTCCTCTGTGCACTCTCTCACCTGGAGGAGTCGCTCACGGGCCAACAAGCCTCACGCAGTCCAGTACTGCGTGGTCACAACAACCCACGGGGAAAACAGACACAGGCTTTCCCAAACCGGTTCAGCAATCATAGGATGATCTCAAGGTGATGGTTCTAGAAATGTGGGACAACAATCCACGCAGGACGTTACACAGAATCCCTGGTTCGAACGGGTAAAGAGTCAACTGGCTTTCAGACGGACACAATCTTATCCCCCCCCCTAGAACAGAGGGTGTACCCCCATTTTTGCAGCACCAACACAGGCTTTACAGCTTCCGAGATGAACCAGGGTATCTGGCAGAGGTCGTACCGGTCTCCCCTTCCGAGGTTCGGGTCTGAATGGAAGAGAAGATCCCCCACGGTTCATCTTGGCGATTATATTTGCATGCACCAGGGTTGACACTTGCCACCTTGGGAACTGCATGCGTACCACAACGTACATCCCCTTTGCACGTTCCCTCCCTTTTCAGGAACTTAAGATAAACGAAAATGCACATGTCTCTTTTAAAATAATATTAAAATATTATTTCCCAGGCTTAAGCCCCTAGGCTCATCACTCAACCCCTTTCCCACCTTCCATCCCGTAGTTCCTTTCCCACTCTGTGGATGCTCAGTCCCCCATCACTCATTCATCATGGTCGGTCTGCACCTGGAAGTGTTTATATTTTATTGATGTGCTGCATATATATATAGATACAAAATCCAGGCCCTTGGCCTTCAATCCTTAGGCTCTCTGGCCTAATCAAACACATAATCCTACCGGCTTATACAAAACTCGGCTCACCAGCCTATAACACATATTTACAATCTCTTTTAGATCATGGTTTACCTCGGGGCTCGTCCTTGGGGACACTACAAAAGAGGACAAAATTGGATCCATCCGGAAAGAATGACATATGTATTGGTTACAATGACACATCGAAGGCATACAAGATATATATTCCCGATCACCGGAAAGTTGATATTAGTCGAGATTTCACCTTCGATGAGAGTGCAACTTTCAACAAATCAAAATAGGACCGTGCAAAAGAGGTTCATGAGGAGGAGAATGAAGTTACTAGAGTTCCAAAGGCATAAGCAATTGAACTAGAGGAAGTCATTGATGAGGATAATGATATGGTAGAACCTTAGAGGCCAACATAGATGCATTATCGTAAGAGCAGACCAAATTGGGCACAAGAGTTCATCATCGATGTAGAAAGATATGGCGCCCTAGAAAAATATATGAGGGAAAGTAATAAGTCGAAACCATATTCCAGCTATGTGGCATGTTTGTGTGATATCATGGATGCAAAACCATCCACTTATGAAGAGGCTGCAAAAAAAAAGGGTATGGAAGGATTCCATGGGGGAGGAATATTAGTCCATAGTAAAGAATGGTCTCTGGGATGTGGTCCCTAGATCAAAGAGAAATCAATTGTAAGTTCAAAGTGGATCTACAAAATGAAACATGCAGTTGATGGAAGTATTGAAAAGTATAAGGCTAGATTTGTGGCTTGAGGATTTTATCAGAAGGAGGGAATTGACTATGAGGAGACATTTTCTCCCGTGGCGAGATATACCTCAATCATAACTATACCTTCATTGGCTGCAGTAATGAAATGCAAGGTGCATCAGATGGATGTGAAGATAGCCTTCTTGAATGGTGAAATAAAAGAGGAATTATATGTGGAGCAACCACAAGGGTTCGAGGTACATGAAAGGGAGATGCATGAAGGATTTATATGGATTAAATCATGTAACCAGAGCATGGTATGACAGAATTGATAGTTTTCTAATGAGGTTAGGATTTACAAAGAATGTTGGCCCTCGACCAAGTTTTGGGGAAACTTTGGTCAGTTTTGGCCCACTTTTGGACTTCGACATGTTGGTCAAAGAAGGAGTGCCCAGGCGGAGCTGAGATCGTGGATCTCACCTATTTTGGGGGTTATGTGGACCTACTAAGGGGTCCTTTAGGGTTTTGTAACGGGTTTATGGGATGTCAGCCCATGGGTTTTCCGCATGTTTAGGCCTTATTATAAAGTATAAATAAAGGGGAATGCAGTGTAGAAGATATATATCTAAAGTAGTGCTTTGTGCAAAAGAATGTAAATGGTCGAGGCTTTGTGCTCGACTGTAATTTTGTAGAAGGGGATAAGTGCTATTATAAGAGATTGTGGCTTTGTGCATGTGATCTAGTTTTGGAAGGTAAAGAAGGAGGATCTAGTGCTTAGTGCATAGATCTCATGTCTTGTGCGAAGTTCGACTCCGTGGCTTAGTGCACAAAAGTGATTGGATGTAAGATTTTGGCAAATAATAAAGAGGCGAAGCAGTTTGTGGACATAGCCCCACCCTGGGGTGAACCATGTATATCTGGTGTCTCATGATTTGCTTTGTGCAGTGTATTTTTGTTATGCATTTTCTTAGTGCTTTGATTATGTTGTGTAATGAATGTATACTTTGTTGATTAAGTATCTTACTTATGAGTAAGGGTAAATGAATGCTATATCTGACTCACAGTGCCAAGTGCTAAGTGTTATGGGTGCATAATCACTTGGTATTACTGCGTTATATATATCTTTGATTATTCTCTATGATGTTAATGAGGATAGTAAAATAATGCATGTTCACTTCCTAAGCGTTAATAGAATATTCTACGAAGTGCTTTTATCACAGATCTGTGTCCCAACATGGTTATACACACCTGCGTCCTGTAACCCCCCCTGCTTCTACCTCGGGTGAGACTTCTCCTACTTCACAAGTGTTGTCGAAAGGGCTGGTAGTCAGGGTTTTGTTGGTGCACTGTTAAGTATTGAACCCTGGGTTTGCCCCTGTGCCAACAAATGGTTTCGTTGTCGGGACCTGAAACCGTGATTGCTGGGAAGTGAAGTAAAGAAAAAGAGAAGCTCTGTGCATAGATCTGCTGCTGAAGTGCACAGTAATCTATTTGAATTGCAAAGCTTTGTGGCAAGAAAGTAAGTTGTTCAAAAGAAAAGAGGTAATATTCTAAAAGGGGTAAGCTTTGTGCTTTGGTAAGAGAAAGATACGTGAAATTTTTTGTTTTGAAAGCATGCATTTAAGTATGTTTAATAGATTATGTCCTAGTCTAAAGGCTAGGGCGCAATTGAAAGAAAGATTTGGTTTGAGTAAATCTAGTATAAATGAAGAAATATATGTTATTCCTATGAATATAAAGAGTTTTTGGAATGATAAGTGGATGTAGGAACCTAAAAATAATTTTTGTAGATTGCAGGTCCAACACTATGATCCTAGGGGAAGTGCGTGGTAAAGAAAAGATTGGGGAACATTTAAGAGAAAAAGGGGATTGAATTTGTGTTATAATTGCAGAAGGTCGGGACATCTTGCTAAGGAATTCCCTGAGGTAGGCCCTATTTGTCTTTGTTGTAATATTGTTGGTCATGAGGTTGAGGATTGTCCAAGGATTATTGCTAAAGTTGAAGGGAAGGACATAAGACAAGAAAATTATGAAAAGAGTCAAGAGATTAAGGGTATGTTAGAAAGTCATAAAAAGAAAAAGTCAGAGGGAGTTTAGACTGTGTTATTACAGTTGGAGGAAACGATGGATGTTCATAAAGATGTTAGTTTACCAGAAAGACTGAAAGCAAAACAACGCATAAGTGCAAGAATAGAAGACTTCGACATAGACTATGTCTTAGATGAAGAAAGACAAGTGAATGTTATGACAGAAGAAACCTGGGAATTTTTGGGAAAGCCTACTGTGGTACCTTCTTTAGGAAGGATAGGCTTGTTTACGGGAAAGATGATAACTTTATGTGGAAGAGTAACTACTCTACCTATTAGCGCTCATGGAACATAAACTGAAGGAGAATTTGAAGTCATTAGGTTTGTTGAGGACAATGCCCCTTTCCCACTTTTGTTAGGTAAGACTTGGATAGAGAAGGATCAGATCATAAGGAAAGTAGAGGAAGAATATACAGAAAAGAAAAAGCAATAATTAAGGGATTTCTTAGCTAGGAAAATAGACAAACTAAGAGAAGAACAAGAGGATAAGTCAAAGCAACAGAGCAAAGTAACAACACAGGAGGGACAACAAGCGGAAAAATTAGCTATCAAGGTTGAAAGAATGCAATAAGGCTTGAAGGACCTATCTATCCAAGAGAGAAGTGTGCCCACCTAGGAAGTGTTAAGAAAATGGATATTAACTTCAGAACCTTTGAGGGTACCTCGACAGTGTGAAGCCACTATGCTAGGGGAAAATAAGAATAAAAATGGAAAGAGGATTCTAGAAATAGTTAAAGAAACTCAGATAACAGGAAAGAAGGAAAGGAAGCTCAATAAAAATAAGGCTAAGTTGGAAAAGCTACAAGAAGTTAGGGAAATCGTATGGAAGACTTCGCAGGCTAAGTTGGAAAAGCTACAAGAAGTTAAGGAAACTGAATGGAAGACTTTGCAGACTAGAACCTCACAGGAGGTAGGTTCACAGGATTTGAACCTTGCTGGGCCAATAGGGACGAAGCTTGTAAAATGTTCAAGGAGATCGATATCCAAGGCTCACAACTATATCAAGTAGTTGCAATAGTAGAACAACGCATGGAAGGGCCTGTTACAGAGCATACAGTCTAGGAGCTCGCCGAGCAGGAAGCTCAGGCAAAGCAACAAGTTGAGACAACTCGATTTAAGCTCGAGGCATTTGAAGCAACATTGTCTGGACCTGAGTGACTCGAGACGAGTTACATGTGAGTGTTGGGGGCCTGTTGGCCCTCGACCAAGTTTTGGGGAAACTTTGGTCAGTTTTGGCCCACTTTTGGACTTCGACATGTTGGTCGAAGAAGGAGTGCCCAGAAGAAGCTGAGATCATGGATCTCACCTATTTTGGGGTTATGTGGACCCAGTAAGGGGTCCTTTAGGTTTTTTTAACAGGTTTATGGGATGTTGGCCCATGCATTTTCCCCATGTTTAGGCCTTATTGTAAAGTATAAATAAAGGGGAATGTAGTGTAGAAGATATATATCTCAAGTAGTGCTTTGTGAAAAGGAATGTAAGTGGTTGAGGCTTTGTGCTTGACTATAATTTTGTAGAAGGGGATAAGTATTGTGATAAGATATTGTGGCTCTGTGCATGTGATCTAGTTTTGGAAGGTAAAAAAGGAGGATCTAGTGCTTAGTGCGCAGATCTCCTGTCTTGTGCAAAGTTAGACTATGTGGCTTAGTGCATAGGAGTGACTAGATGTAAGATTTTGGCGAATAATAAAGAGGTGAATCGGTTTGTGGACGTAGCCCCACCCTCGGGTGAACCACGTATATCTGGTGTCTCATGATTTTCTTTGTGCAGTGTCTTTTCTGTTATGCATTTGCTTAGTGCTTTAATTATGTTGTGTAATGAATGTATACTTTGTTGATTAAGTATTTTACTTATGAGTAAGGGTAAATGAATGCTGGATCTGACTCACAGTGCCAAGTGCTAAGTGTTTTGGGTGCATAATCACTTTTTTTCACTGCACTAGATCTATCTTTGATTATGATCTGCGATGTTAATGAGGATAATAAACTAATGCATGTTCACTTCCTTAGCGTTAAAAAAATATTCTGCAAAGTTCTTTATCACAGATCTGTGTCCTATCCTAGTTACATACACCTGTGTCCTATAATCCCCCTTGCTTCTACCTTGGGTGAGACTTCACCTGCTTTCCAGGTGTTGTTGAAAGGGTCGGTAGTCGGGGTTTTTTTGGTGCGCTTTTAAACTTTGAACCTTGGGTCTGCTGCTTAGCCAACAAAGAGCAATGCAGATCCTAACCTTTACTTTAAGGTTGTGGATGATGGTATGATAATAATATTGCTATATGTGGATGACCTGTTTCTAACAAGTGTGGAAATTATCATCTCAGAGTGTAAGAGAAGATTGGCTGCTGAGTTTGAGATGAAATATCTCGAGATGATGCATTACTTTTTGGGTCTCGAGGTATGGCATAGATAGGATGAGATCTTTCTGAATCAAGGGAAGTATGCAATGGAAATACTGAAGAGGTTCAAGATGTTGGATTGCAAGAAAATGGATACAGCTATGGTATCAAATCTGAAGTTGTTGCAGGATATGACTTCAGAGACTATGGATGTTACTTTATATAGGCAGATGGTGGGTTCATTGATGTACTTGACGAACACGAGACCAAATATATGTTTTGTTGTGAACACCCTGAGTTAGTATATGGAGCAACCCAGGAAGGTTCATTTGGTCGCAACAAAACATGTGATAAGGAACCTTAAGGGTACATTGGATTATGGTATCATGTATATGACAAACTATGAGTTCGGGTCATATGGATGTTCGGATTCATATTGGGCCAACACTATTCCCGATCGAAAGAGTACTTCAACATATTGCTTCAATCTAGGCTCCAGTATGGTTTTGTGGAGCAACATGAAGCAATCATGTGTAACACTCAGTACGACTGAGTTTGTATATGTGGAAACATATGCAACATGTATAGAATAAGTGTGGCTTCAGAAGCTGTTGTCTGGGTTATTTGGTCTCAAACTGGAGGCGACTTGCATTTGGTGTGACAAGCAGAGTTGGATAAAGTTTTCAGAGAATCCAGTGTTCCATGATAGGTTGAAGCATATCAAGATCAAATATCAGTATATCAGGGATATGGTGCAGAGGGGAGTAGTGAGGCTCCAGTATGTGACTACCGAGGAGAAGGTTGCAGACGTGTTGACCAAGCCAATATCAAGGACGAAGTTCAAGCACTTTAGGGACAATCTTTCTATGGTACCTCTTTAGAGGGAGTGATGAGGTACATATGCATTGCGGGGTAGTGGATTTCTTGGGGATATGTTGTATCTATTTGAGAGCTACCCATAGGCCTTGGATGCATTGGTTGTGAATTCACAGGGGTGCACATGATGAGGCACAAATGCATTGCGGGGTAGTGGATGTCATGGTGACATGTTGAATATATTTGAGAGCTACCCACAGGCCTTGGATGCATTTGCTTTGAATTCATGTTGTACTATGGATATTCGATGATGTATAGATTCATATGTTCAATAGTCAATGGTCATGAGCTCGTGTGGCAACAAAGAATACCTTCCTAGTTAAGAGGGAGTGTTGATATTTTGATGTAACTACGAAAGTATCATATTATTTTGTATTTTTATTGGTCAAACCTCGAAAACGTTATTGTAATGTTATTGTATAAATCGGATTAAAAGAAATTATTATTTTGATGTTATTCTTTTTGTAAAATTCAAAATGGCCCCTCTTCGAGTTGCGTATTTTTAGAGTCAAGTTATGTGTATAAATAGAGGTCAAGTTCCTCTCATTTGTATACACACACAAATCGCCTTCTCTTGTGTATCTGGAGCATATCAAAGGAGGTCTAGCGTAGGAGTTCTTGGTTTCTTGGTCTTTGGTATCTTGGTCTTGGTCTATTTGTGGAGAGCTATAACATGACATTGTACTGGTTGAAGGAATCTATACTGAAGAATTGGTTGTTGGGTTTTCTCCCCCATGAGGGTTTCCAAGGATATATATTTTGTTCTGTGATTGTTTATCTTTCAATGATCCTATTACATGCAATTGTTAATGAATGTTAAAGAAGATAACTATAAATTCTAAAATTATAACAATAATTTCATTCCTTGATAGATGATATAGGCTTGAAAGGTAGAAGGAGAGAGAATAAGAGTAAGTTTAAGAAATCATAGGGGATAACTTAGAAAGGGCCTTGATCCTATGACCCATTTAGTTCGGGCATGTGCTAAGGACATCTGGGAGGCATGAGAGGAGAGGTTGTCCATGAAGGAGAGAGAGGAAGAAGCATGCAAAGGAATAGAATGAACCATGGGATGAGGGGAGAGGACATCAAGGTTTGATGCTCTCTATTGGATTTGAGAGATAACCCCTATCCAATGATATGGTAGGGTTCCCTTAGCATTAATTAGAATAAGGGGTATTTCTAGCATATATTTCTATGGAGAGTTTCTTATCAAATCAATTGGGAGGAGGGTATTGGAGTCAATAAGGTCGAACAAGGAGTTTTAAAGAGTGAATTTCCTCTTAGGATGGTAAATAATAAAAAATCTAATACAATATGGGGTGGATACTAGTTCACTTGATGTGTATTTCACCACAAGTAGTCTTTTTATGACTTTGGGAGGCTATCCGGGACATATGACAATAAGATCCTTCCTCTTTTTCTCCAGGGAAGTGGGTGAAGCTTCTTCTTCTTTGTCAGAAGAGTTAGAGTTAGGTTAAGGAGGATCCATTTTATTTTTCTTGGAATACTTTTTAGGGGGGTCATGGTCAGGAATGGGGTCATTGTATATCCCGAGCTTGGTTTTTTCTTTTATGAAAAGCATTTTAGGTTTTGGAGGTTTATCAATTTATCCTTTCTCTTTGTTTAATTATATGATTTTATGATACTCTTTAGTGTTATGGGCATCTTAATTAAAATATTTACACCACATACCAATCTTTGAAGTAGGGGTGTTAGGTTACTCCTTTTCTTTGGTGGGAGGAATGGTTCCAGTCTCGATCTGAGGCAAGGGCACTTTTGTCACCCTATTACTCATTGCATTTTGTTAGATACTTGGACTTGAGGTTGAGTGGGTTTTATTTATCCCATATAAATCTTTATGTAGGCATATTCAATCAAAAGGACATGGTCAAGGGATCCTTTAGTTGATTTGGGGTTCTCCATAGACACCTTGGATGTTCTTTCTTGGTTCAAGGCCCTTGTACAAATGTCATAGAAAGTATCTTCAAGGATCTATGACATACATTTACACAAATAATTGTGCAATGAATGTATGAAGGTTGAACAAGCTTCCTTGTATTCTTGCTTAAGGTAAATGAGTGTGAAAAATAAAAGAATAATCTGATCTAGGTATGTCAAAGTGTTGGATGAACTAGTCTACTAATAGGTGGAGCTCAGAGAACAACTGTTTAGGGAAATAATGGAACTAGTGAAGAGAATCCTTATTACGGACCAAATAAAGAGTTTTTCTGAGACATTATTGGTGCCATTGAACTCAAAATAGGTCATGGAGAAAGAATTTTGGTGGCATTGAGGGATTTCCCCTATTATGTCACCAAACATAGGTAAATTTGGTAGATTTGAGGGAATCCATGTTTGTGTAATACTAGGAGTGAAATATTGTCTAGGTATTTGATCAATAGAAAACCTTATTATCACACACTTTATTCTACCACTAGAGTTTTTTTTTTACTACGGTATCCTCTAAAGGGGGGTATGATTGTTAGAAGGTGGTTCCCTACCACCACCACCCATAGTTGGATAAGGAAATGTTGGAGAACTAGGAAATTGTAGAATTGAAGAGATATGAATTCCAAGAAGAGGTGGTGTCTAAAGGCATCATTACAAATCTAAAGCACATGTGAGTATAGACCAATAGACAATATATAACACACAATAACCAAATACTCTTATTTATCACCACACTTGATTACCTTAATAGATTGATCACCAAATACTCTTAGAGTAGCATCATCTTTCAGAGAATCACACTGCTTAGTAAGCTTTACTCCTAACTAGTAAAGTGTAGCACATGGTTTACAATTTTCCATTTTGAATCTCTACAATAGATTGATTACATATTTAGTTTGAGAAAGGAAGATACCATCATCCATCTGTAAGACTTGGATGCCTATAAAGAAATGCAATAGACTAAGGTTAGTCATTTCAAATGTGTCTGATAACTGTTTCTTCAAACCCAAAATGAGATTATCACTACTTATGGTAATGACTAAATCATTAACATGCAATGAAACAATTAAAGTATCATAATTTATATGTAAAACATAAATACTGTGATCTAATTCATAACATTTGAAACGAAAGTCAAGAAATAATCGATCAATATTCTCATACCGAGCCCTCAAGCTTTTTTCAAACCTTATAAGTATTTATTTAGTAAACATACAATATTTCCAACCTTCTCAAATATTGGAGTTTGTGCCATATAAATTTCATTGATGAGATCACCATGTAAGAAATCACTCTTGACATCCATTTTATGTAACTCCCATCCAAAATGAGCAACAAGTGAAAAAAATTAGTCGAATAGAGTTCATCTTTGTAGCAGAAGAAAATGTTTTGGTGTAGTTGATACATTTTTTTTTTGAGAAAATCCCTTTTCTACCATGTAATCCATATGCTTCAACAACACCTTCATATACAAATTTGGTCTTGCAGACCCATCAAATTAGAACACATCCTTTCCTTGTAGTTGGGGAACTAAATCCCAATTTTTATTCTTCAATAAGGAATTATACTTATCGGCCATAAAATTATCCCATTTAGGTCAACCATGTGCATTCACATTTCTACAAGGATCACATAACTCTAGCACATGTGCCATTACAACAACACTATCACATTGTTTCTAACCTCTTATTTTTCTCGAGTCATTTATATTACCTACATTGACACCAACAACTTCAATCATCTTAGTCCCCCATAAGGGATGATAAATGTCCTTTGTAGATCTTGAAATATTTTACTTTAAGGTAGATACTGAAATATTTTATTTATTACCAACATTCACACACACACACACACACACACACACACACACACACACACACAACTCTAGCACATAAGGATCACATAACTCTAGCACATGTGCCATTAGAGAAACACTATCACATTGTTTCTAACCTCTTGTTTTTCTTGAGTCATTTATATTACCTACACCAACACCAACAACTTCAATCATCTTAGTCCCCCATAAGAGCTGATAAATGTCCTTTGTATTTCTTGAAATATTTTACTTTAAGGTAGATATTGAAATATTTTATTTATGACCAACATTGACACACACACACACACACACACACACACACACACACCATGTTGAGCACAAAAGGAATCACACATCTTTCTCATAATGAGTAGCATACCACAAAGATGTTTTAACCATAATACATTTTTTAATTTCAATTACTTTGTGTGTGTGTGGTGGGTGGGTGGCGGGGGGGCAGGGGGGTGGGGCATGCTGATATTAAAATATTTTACTTAAGGTGGAAATTCAAATATTTTATTTATGACTGACACTTAAATAAATTTTTGTTATTAATATATATTTTTTTTAATTCTACATGTCAACTTCATGTTGATCATGGAAGGAATTACACCCCCCCCTCATACTGAGTTGTAAAAAGCACCTCTCAACAAAACAATACTTTCTTTCCTTTTAATTATTTTGTGTGTGTGTGTGTGTGTGTGTGATGTTTAACATCCATTGAGAGCAAATTTGGTCTATTAGATTTTAAGAAAGATAAGGAATTGCTTGGTTTTCTAGAATTTTATTTATGTGCTTGAAACGCTTTAAGAGAAGAGTTCTTGTATCACCATAGTTTTGATAAGTTAAAAGGTTAGGAAGGTTGGTGTTGTAACAAATATTTGAAATTGTGATTTAATGTGGGTGTACACAAGACATTCTAAGAGAAAGTGTTTTTCGTGTTCAACCCTCTTAGTGTCATAGAGATGAAAAATTCTTTTGACCCATGGCATTTTGGAATTGTCCAACGCCTTGTTTCGCTATGGAGATTGTGAGACTTTGTTCTTATTTTAGTGATGTTGATTTTCTTCTGTACGCTTGTCAAAACATAGAAATATTTTTTATCTTCTAGATTATGGTTGATCACCTCCTTATAATATATTAATTTTCTTTTATCCTCTAATTCTTTATTACATCACAATTCCTTCTTAAATTTAAATGTAATAATATTTTTAATATTACAAAGTGACCTCTTCCTTTATTCCTTTACATAGTGAAGCAATCTTAGGAAGCCTCTTGTATTCCATGTTGTTTATCTTGTTCTTGTACATTAGGTACCTAGTCATAACCCTACTCTAAATGGGGGGAAGACTCACTTCTATGAGGAGGATTGGATTGTATTGCTTATAATTTTGAGATTATAAGTTATATAAAACTTTTGGATTTGCTCTATATTTCTCCACGATTCTCTAGAGATATTGTAGCCCCAAACTTCACAACCATATAAGATAACAAGAGTGATGAGACTCTCAAAGATGAGTTTTTTCTTATCCCGTAGCCAAAGGTTTGTTTATTGAAAATTGTTTTCAAGTCCATAATAAACTTTCCACGCTCAATTTATCCCTTTCTCAATGCTATAGTTCCAATTAATCTTGCGATTAAGATTGTTTCTGAAATATTTGTATGAAATCACTTCGTCCAAGTTGTTGTTGTTATACATGAAATTAGTGTATGTGATCTTTCTAGATTTAATTATCATAACCTTCATTTTGTTAGTATTAACAGTCATACATGTAATAGAGAAAAAATCATTGAGGATTTTTAGATGTTTATCAAGATTATAGGGACTCCTCACCATAAGAACAATATCATTAGCATTAAGAAGAAGGATGATCACTATACTAGTAAGAATCAAGTTGACACAACTTGCTTCTTCCAGAAAACCCTCTAACTTGTTAGTGTATATGCCAAAAAGGGTAAGGGATAGGGGACAACCTTCTTTTTGTAAACAAGTATCTATAAATTACCTTTCAAAATCAGTAGTCAAAGTCAATACAATTATGGTAGCCCTGAAAAAAAGTCGAAGGCCTTGAAATGCCCAGTACGGAAACCAGTTCAGTCCTTCCGGACAGTAAGGTCTTTTGACAAAAAAATGGACTTAAAAAGAGGTATTAGTCTTCTTAAACGAGATATTTCCACGTAGGGCCCAATGATTAAAAAAATTGCTAAACATGAAAAAAACTAAGAGCTTTTTGAAACCTGAAAACTTAATTAGCTAACTTAATTAGCTTTGAGGACCTGGAGCCTGTGCAGTGTCCTGTAGTGGAATCACCCCAACTATTTCCATCATGTTTGAAACAACTTCCAATGGCCTGGCTTCTGGTGTGAACAAAGTTTGTAATTGGGTAGCCATGATCTCTCCGCAACAGTCCATCAGGTCCAGCTTGAACCAAATGTTTTCCAGGTCGTGTCGGAGCTCGAAGACTAAACTGTGCAGAATTAGAATTATGTCCAGAAGCCTCGAACATTCCTAACAATGGTTGCTAGATGCTGGAGGTGTCGCCTGGGGCTGAGAAGGAGGAAAGGTCGGGAGAACATGAAGATTGGATGAGGATGGGTCATTTTGGATTGGTCCAGGAGAAAACCCATGTGGACACGACCAAGGTGAGTACCAAGGTGAAGGAGCTACAGGTCCAGTGGAGGATAACGAGGATGACGAACCAACATAACCTCCATAATTCGACTGCACCTCCCGATTTATTTTTTCCATCATGTCGTAGGATCGATACCACTCGGGGCCTCTTTTCAGATGTCCGCGCTGTCGCGGAATACCCAGGTGGAATAGAAACCAGAGCGGACTAGAGGAAGAGTGCCAACACCATGGGGATGAAAATCGCACCTAGAAAACGCTATCAAAAGCAATGAGCCAGATTCCCAACCACTTGTTCTTTCCGAATATAACCATGATCGCTTGTGCCAGAGTTTCCATGTGGGGAGGTGACAGACAACAACTAGCATCCAGATCCATTAATGCCAGGGTGAGGTGAATTAGGCGACTCGACATCCAGTAGTACCATCTGTTGCAGACTCGAGCAAGGAGGATATAAGTAAGGCATGGAGCTGCCTTAGTGCAAGGGATGTGTCAGCTCCTTGCCTCTCCCCTCCACCTACCACCATTAGGCTTCATGGACTAATGACACCCTATCTAGGGTGGATAGGGGACAACCTTGCTTAACTCCTATATTACAATTAATTTCTTCCTACCAACCCTTAGTGTTCATAAACTTGGCAATAATGTTCTTGCACAACCTTACCACAACGACTTAAATCTAGAAAGGAACTTTTATCTCTTCTAACCTATTCCAAAAGTTAGTCTCGTGCACTATATCAAAATATTTTTTAAAATCAGCAAAAATATATAAGAGATTGGTTTTATTGCAACACAATAATCCTAAATTGATATTAAAATATTTTATTCAAAATAAACATACACATTTTATTTATGATCTATATTGAAATATTTATTATTATTATTAATATTAAAATATTACTTGTCGATTCCATGTTGAACGGATAAATAAAATGCTTGCATCTCAATTCTATGTCAAACAAATAGTTAAAATGCATACCACTCAAAACAAAAATACATTATAATTAATATTAATAAATAAATTTATTTAAAAAAAAACATACATAGAAACAACCTAACCATAATCATGATTCAACATAATTTTCAATAAAATTTGGTAAGTAGACCCATCATGCCTAACGAAAATAAATAAATAAATTTGATTGAATTAGTTAATATGGTGAATAATCTTCAACTAAGTTAGTAGAAGGGAGACCGTCATCAAAATAAGTAAACCAACCAACCAAATTAATATGTGATTGCGACAAGTAAAAATCTTAATTATTTTTTAAAAATAAGTTAAAGTGAAAGTGTCAACATAGAACATCCAAACTTAAATCAAGTTTTAAAATTATAAAAATTAAAATATAAAATATTTTATAAAAAAATTATAAATTAATTTTTATAACCATTTTTTTAAACTAATAAAATAATAAATACCAACTTAAAAACACGAAAAGAACCACCAAACGTGACATTGATAGATTTTAGAAGACATTCAATTAAAGTGTATTACAAATACCTACTAAAAGGCTCAAAAACATCTACTACCACTTCTTTCGGATATACTTTTCAAGCACCAACGAACACGGTTAAACTCCTCTATCAATATTAAATGACATTATAAAAGAAAATGACTTAAATTTTAAAGTTTAAATTCCTTATCCCAAACTTTTGAAAAACTTATAAATTTTAAACTTTAAAATTTAAGGAATAGTGTTTGATTTGACTTAAGTTTTAATCAAAAATCAAATTTAAACTTTTGATTTGATGTTTGTTTAAAGTGTTTGCATGGAAGTAGATCGGGAAAAGAGTTCGCGGTTATCCATTTAACCCTTGACAATTGGTCATACATCTAGAAAGTTGATTATTATGAGTAACCTCTGTTATACATCGAGAAAGTCGACTATGAGTAACTACTGTTTAAATGTAAAGTTTGTCATGAATACAAACATTTTGCTAATTTTTTTCCCAAATCCAGGCCATATCTACCAATAAAAGGGGATCAAGATCAATGGAAATATCCAAAAAGAAAGAAGACAACTAGGAAACATGTTGCGAATCAACAGGAGAATCCTCAAAGAAGAAATCCTCCCTCTTCTCCTAAAAAAATAAAGACTCCTGTAGGAGAAGGATGAGAGGTCGAAAGTGGTCATAATAAATATGTAGCATTAGAAATCGAGGATGTGGAAGTAGCGGGATCACATGGGGATGAGGTGGAAATGGAGGAAACTAATAAGGCAGTGGAGCCTGAATCAAACAAACAAGTTCCCCCCCTTCTAAATTTGGGGACCCCAGTCCTGGTAAAGTATCAAGGCTGTTGTCTAGCATTCTTGTTATTCTTTAAGGAGGAAGTCAAGAGGAATCTGGAGATGAATATGAAGTGGAAATATCTCAAAGCACATCTTCTCAAAAACTCAGTGGATGATTGAATAGAAATCTAAGGGAAACTGAAGCAGATCAAGACAAGGAGGTGGGAATTCAAATGACTATAGAAGGATATTTCGGAAAATAAGATAAGGTTGAGCGTCTGCATGGAAATGTACTGTCTTCCAAAGGAGCGGCCTCAAATATCTCTCAACCCTCTAAAGGGTGGACACCCAAATCCTCAGGTAAATAATGAAATTAGTCTCATGGAATTGCAGAGGTATGGGAGGTAGAGAAAATAAAGAACCTTTAGGAAAACTCATAAGAGTAGAAAAGCCCCAAATCCTTATGATTTAGGAGACAAAAATGAGGGATTTCGATATCCTTCAAGAATTTAATCTAACTCAGAGAAAAAGCAAGGGAATAACAATAAGTGCAATGGGAGCTTCATGGGGCTTATGCACCCTTTGGAACCCTGATATATATTAGATGGAAAGTAGCTTTGAATCAACTCATTGGATAATGGTTCAGTTTGTGCATTGGCCCTCAAGTATGACATTGCATTTAATAAATGTTTATATGCTTAACAATTATTGGGATAAATTATAATGCTGGAACTCTTTGCAAGAAATCAAAGACTTAGGTTTTGGGCAACACTGTATAACTGCCGAGGATTTTAACACAACCCTACACCAGATGGAAAAAAGAGGGGTTTCTATTGTTCAAGATGCATTTAGGGAGAAGATGGGGGATTTAATCTCTCATCTACATTTGATGGATATTCATCCTAGTAAAGGGAAATTTATGTGGAATAACAAATGTGCTGGGCTGGGCCATATTGTTTCCCGTCTTGATTTTTTTTTGGTCCACAATTCCTTTCTTTCTCTCCATGGGATGATGTCCTCTCAAATCCTCCCTTGGGCATGTTCTGATTAGAGGCCTATTACTTTGATCACCGAGAAAGAAGAAAATTTGGGGCCCATTCCATTGGTGTTGGTTGTGGAGCTTGATTATCTTCCGGATTCAGAGGTTTGTTTCAACCGTTCTTGGACCCCATTCCCTAATGGGGGGATGTGGGGGGATTCCCCCCCACAACTGTCACTAGGGGGGTCCAGGTGTTACCCATGATTTTGGTCATCATGATGGTGTACTTAGGCTCTTCATAAGAACTTTCTCTTGAGAAAAGTTACTTTCATCTCTTCCCAGAAAACTCACTTTTGAAGAGGGTTCACAGGCTTCTAATATATTAGGGTGCGAGAATGACCCATTCTCTCAGGCTGTCTTAAGGTGCGAACTTCTTGCACTGTGCTGAATAGCTAGGGTGCAAACTCGTCCTAAAGCATGGAAAAAGATGAATTCTCGATGTTTCTAGAAGGGAATCTTCTAGAAGAATGGGTTGGCATTCAAATGGTTATCCTTGTGCTAGATTCCCTGATATCGTGGGATCATTTTTATCCAAGTAACTATCTCATTCTCTCCTATATATTGAGGGAATTCTCATGGAAAAGGTTAAGCAAGATTCATTGGAGAATTGGTGAAAGAATTGTGTGAAGGACTTAGCTTGAACAATAGCTTGGAGACTCTAGCAAGTCTATCAAGAGGATTTGATCTTCTTCATGCAAGGATTGAGCAAGTGTGTGTGTTGGAGCCAACATCCATCGAAAGGAAGCTTGCGACATCAAGGCTATCAGGTTGTAATCTTTACTTTCAATTAATATGATATAGTGGCATGTCCCTTTCCCA
>SNQJ01S0195551.1:0-17506 GCA_010110895.2 Picea sitchensis | reverse complement strand
TATGTTAGAACTAAAGTGTAATGTTGAGTTGCAACTAAATTCTTGAGTCTAGTTCTATTTTAGAACTAAAGTGTAATCTTGAGTTGCAACTAAAGTCTTGAGTCTAGTTCTAAGTTCAAACTAAAGCATGTCAGCCTCAAGTCTAGTTCTAAGTTCGAACTAAAGTGTAATGTTGAGTTGTAACTAATCTCAAGTCTAGTTCTAAGTTCGAACTAAAGTGTAAAGTTGAGTTGTAACCAATCTCAAGTCTAGTTCTAAGTTCGAACTAAAGTATGAAGATGAGTTATGTTTAATGCATGCAATTAGGTTACTATTTCGGGCTTCTCCTCTTCCCCTCTTCATCCTATATAAGAAGAGGTTGAACCCTCTCTTCAACATAGTTCCGCAACATAGTTTTGAAACACATTTTTCATATGCAGGTTGAGGGTGAAGTAATAGAGGAGCACATCAGTGATAAAGAGGCATCATATCAGAGGTGTATTTCAACAAGGTCTTTTAAGTCTTTGTCAGGTCAGAGTCATCTTGGCAAGATCTTTGAGAGAAGAACATTCATGGGGGATATTTGTAAGAGATCTTACATTATTAATGCAATAAAGGAATATTGTTTGTTGGGGTTTTTCTCCCTGTATAGGGTTTCCCCAGGGTATATGTGTTGTTGATGTGCATGTTTACTTATCTACATAGTTATAGTTATTTGGACTCCTCGTTTCAGAATCTCATAAGTCCTAAACCTTTCCAACAACACTCTTCTGAATAACTCTTTTCTGACAGTCCTTTCACGTAGAGTTTCAATTGGTTAATTTTTTCCACTTTTTTCCTCCCGAAGACTAAGCTTTAAGTTATAATTTTATTGTTGCAAAGGCTTTGGTGTGTGAATATTTGAAAGATTTATTTATGTAATTTATCATATCACCAACACCTTTTCCTTTGTTAAACTTGTCGTAGCATGTTCCCCAAGACCATTACCCAGATATTCCTTCAAGGATGCTCTTTCAAATTTCCAATTGAACAAGTGATGCATGTTACGTTCAACCCATTCCTTTCGAAAGATTTTTTCTGATAGATTATGGTATAAGATTTCATTAACAATTAATTTACCTGCTTAACTCTTCATGCATGCTCACTTTTAACACTCATGCTTATCGCCTCGGGGTTTGTTATAAAAAGATGTATTAATGCAAATACATGTAAACCAAGAAGACACTTCCCTTTACTAGTTCCACGATTCCTAATATTGGATCCTGAATATTCCTTCGGGGAATCTCTATCAGATTGTATCATCAACTACACATTCATTCATTGTCTGATGGGGATCTTTCCAAAAGGGAACTTATGAGAACATTTTTTTTTAAGACACCTTTCTAAAGTGACTCTTCTGATGGCACTCCTCTGAAAAGCATATTCAGAAAGAGTTTTCTCGATGCTAGGATTTATGATAGCACATCTCTCTGAAATCTCTCATCTGACAATGTTCTCTTGAAGATTCCATCTAACGACATTAATGGCTATGTAAATTTCCCTCCTGTTACAAGATAGGGCCTTTATCCATTGATTGCAGAATTCATAGGCAACAATTAGACACTAAAAAACCTAATTTGAAACCCTTAATACTCATTTTTCAATGAATCAAACATAAAAGAGCTTTGTGGAAATGATTTTCTAGCTAACTGAGATTTGCAGTGCTAAACTATAAAGATTTCAGGTATGTTCGAGATTAATTTTTGAAACTTTTTCTTTCAATTATACTATTCTGAAATGCTTATTGTTGCTCTATATTGTAAAGGAATTTGAAGATACAAGATGTCGAGAGCTCGGACATGAAGGGGAAAAATGACCACAACAAATGTTTCCTCCCCAACGAAAAGTCCAGATGACCTCTTGTTATCCAATACAACTTACTTCAATGGGATGGAGGAGTGTCTGATATGGAGTGATATATGCAAAATATTATCCAATGAAGATTTTCCTATGGAAGACGAAGACCTAGCAGTATATCGGAACATCAAAAAGAGTGGAATATATGTCTTTGTTTCACAACCCATGTTGTTTCCCTACAATGATGTTGTGAGGTGGGTATTCTTCTATTGGACGTGGATATGGACAAAGTGATTAACGAGATGAGATTCCTAATAGCTTCATTACATCCAAACGACAATCACGCCAAGTACCATCTACAAGAACCAGACGCTTACTGGAATAATCCATTCCTAGAAAAATTTGGAGAGGACCACCCCAACTTTTTCGAATTAGTAGAAAAATGGTGGGGTGAAAACATAGAATCAGAAGGAAAGTTGGTCATACCCGATACAGTATTTCAAGAAACCCTACCAACTGTTGGCATCTATGATTTGTAGGTTGTACGGTGAAGAAAATTGCATGCATTTTCATCTAGAATGGATGCCAATGACATACTGTGTGGTCGAGGCGGGACATGTCTTCAACTGGGCGCAAATTCTTTCATTCAACATCTTCAAAAATGCTAGAGAAGCCTTAGGACTGAAAAACTAGGTTTTTACATGTCCTCCAACTTGATAGATGTTGTTTATTCTTCAATAAGTTTCCTTTATATGGGATGGGAATGGAACCCTGGTCTACTACCTGTCCATATGTATTGCTCTGAGTTATGGGACATTAATTACAATAATGATCTATATGACATTTGTGACCATTTCTTGGAACCATTGTTTTTTGTCATATTCAACCACCATCCTCATAGGTTATCTCAAGAATCCATTGAATCCCTTAAAGACATTTGTGATTTGCATATGGGAAAACACTACACCTATGTTAGGGTATTTGGTTATGCACAAGCCCCATATCTCCTTCCTAAATATGTCCCTGACAAGCTACTGGACATAGAGATTGCTTATCGGACTGTGGGGGAAGGGATAACTTCATTCTTGGCTATAAGTTCCAAGATACTCTAGCCCATATTCCAATTAAGGTAGGAAGATTAACCCTATTGAATGTTCCACATGCCTGAAAAGAAGCTACAAATTCGAAAGAACTTTGTTTATGCACAGGAATTCCCAAAACACATGATCCAAGAGGAATTGTAAGAGATCATATTAAGTATGTGTGGATGATATAGCCTTTCTCACATGATGTGAATATTTCAAAGGATATTTTTCAAGGGGCCCTATTCTTTGAAGAGGTATTAAACATAGTACAAGATGAACTAGGAAAAGAAAGATTACATGGAGAGGAGGAAGAAAAAAAGAAGATAACTAAGGAAAAATTCAAATTATTGATGATTAGGGAAAATGAGAAAGAAGAAGAGAAGAAGAAATTTGAGGAAGCTAAAGAGGTAGAAATATACAAGAGAGCTATGGAAGAAGAAGAAAATTTCAAGCAAAGGGAGGAACAAAAAGAAGAATAAGATAAACAAAAGGAACAGAAAATTAGGAAAAAGAAGGAAGAGGAAGAGAATAAGAAGAAAATGCAAGAAGGCAAGGAAAAGATTGAGGCAGAGAAAAAGAAAAAGAAAGAATAAGAGGAAGGAAAGAGAAGAAAAGAAGATGAAGCCTGAACGGATGCAGAAGAAGAAGAAATGAAGAAAAAAGAGGAAGAAAATGAAAGGATTGTTGAAGAAAAACATAGGAAAAAGGAATAAGCAATCCAAAAAGATACCGTAGAAGAAGTATAGAAGAAAAAAGTTGAAGAAGAAAGAGGAAAAAAAAATGTTTGTTGAAGAAGAACTGAAGAAGAAGGAAGAAGAAGAAAAAAGAGAGGAAATGAGGAAGAAAGAGGAATAAGAGATAAGAGAAAAGGAAGAGGAAAGGAGGAACGATGAGGAATTAGCATAGGTCAAAAAACAAAAGAAGAGAAAAATAGATGAGGATAAAAAAAAGGAGCAAGCCCTAGCACTGTCAAAGGGATTACACTAGTGAATACACATATTAATGATGGTACCCCTCTGAGTTCAATACTAGTTAATTTCTCATATTATTCTCGATTGATTGAGTTAGATGAAGTTGTGGTATTTGTGGGTGAACATTATTACAACAAATCAAAGAGAGGAATTAAAAAAATGTCAACCAAAAGGAAAAGAGGTGAAGACCATCCCAACAAAGAATCTTCCAACAAGGAAATTCATGGAAATTAGGGAAAAATCCTCATGTCAATGGCCTAAATAATGCTTCAAACCCAAGTGTGTTTGCAGGGGAAAATTCAGTTTTGGTATGCAAATTAAGTTCTACATAGGACCTATATAAGGAAAAGGTGGCAGAATTGGAAGAACAATTGAAATTCTAGAAGAATAATTTACAAGATGAGTTTAAGCAATGAGTCATTGAAACTGAACAAATACACACAAAATAGTTAGAAACCCTGAAAATGGAACATTCATAATATATGGAAAGGATAAAAGATGAAAACTAGGGGGAGATGGATCTTTCTGAGCAAAGAAAGTTAAAAGTTATTAAATGTGGAATAAAGATCCATAAGATGGAGAAAGAATTGAAAGAAAACCAACAGCGGACACATGCATTGGATATTGTCAAAGAAGAAGCTAGTAGGGATAATGAATAGCTAAGAGAGGCACAAAAGTTCTTCTTCACCCAGCTAAATGTGATCTAGGATTATCAAGATGAGATTATTATCCTATCAAATCAGGTAGATGAGATAAAGGGACATTGCATAGAGATGGAGCATGCCTTTGACATAATCATTTATTGGTAGGAAAGTGTAGATTTTAACCTTGTACAATATTTTACTGCAAACAAATTTTCAATAAAAGAAAAAATGCAATGGAAAATACACACATTACACACATATTTTTCCCCTAGAAACCCGAACCGGGAAAACCAACATCTTCTATATTCATTCACAACATACATTGTTTACAATACAATATACATATAGGATCCAGTGGCATCCAAAACCCGAATCCAATGACCTGGATTAGTCAACAAACATGATTCCTTAACTGGAAATAGAAAACCATCGATGAAAAACCATGTGCCGAAAAACCACCCAAAAATGGACATGAAAACTGAGGACCACCCAAAAATGGACACAAAAACTGAGGCAATAATATAACACATATCCAACAGAAAGGCATGAAGAAACCCCTACATATTTGTTCTAATTCACCAAGAAGGAACAGAGAAAGACTCATATGTTGATGGATGGATGGAAAAACTCATGCCAAGATGTTAAAGATACCCTCATTCTCTCAAATAAAGCATGTGTCAGGATGTGGAATTCTGCAGATGAGCTAGTAGATAAATTCAACATGCCAGTAAATGAAGAGCTTGCTCAAGCAGGACCAAGCAAATTGAGAATAAAAAAGGTGGAAGACAAAAGAGATAGTAGCAAGCAAGCTATTGAAAAAATCATAGAGGTTAACAAGGAAATCCTGAGAAAGTATTTAATATTACCAATCAAACAAATTGTAGTTGCTAATGAGTTTGTAAAAAAAATCCATAGGGACCTGAAAAAGGAAGTTGTAGACAGAGTATGTCAACGAGAGATGGAACATGAAAAGATGAAGATGAGAAAGCTAGAGGAAATCACCAAAGCATACCATCTATGGATGAATTATGTAGAAGACTTAGCCTCAAAGAAAGCCTCGTAATTATTGTATAATTTTTATTTCTTTGAATTGTACAAAGAATGTGAGAGATGGAAACGAGAAGCGGTAACTACCATATGAAATGATGATAGTTACAAAATGTAAAGACACTCTCTTCTGAGAAAATGAAGAGCATAAGGAATTTTTGAATTCATGAATGTCTGAAAGAATGCATGGGACTATTCTTTATATGTTTTTGTCTTGTGTTTCTAGAATGGTAATCATATGAACTATTTCTATGATTGTCATTTTAGATGCTTGTACATTTATGATTTCTAATAGAAACAGATATAATGTTACAGGTCTATTATGCAACTACTTGTGAGTTAGTCTGTGATTTTATTGCTACAACATTTATTGATTGACGTGAACTAATTCTACAATCAGTAACACTTTTTCATGTTGTGTCTATATTGTTAGACTTGCTCCTGATCAGGATAGAATTATATTATAATAGAATAGTTTTAGTTCAATTGTAGATAATTCAATTCATTTTTTAAATTAGAATCCAATGGAAGACAATCTGTCCTCAAATTTCTAATTGAAAACCCTTAAGTGGTAACCAATCCCACATACTAGTTGAAAGTGCCATCCTAAACGAGAGTAGGTATAATTGGGACCTTCCATCGGACATTTTCTCTTACCTTCTTGATAGGCCATTTGGACCTGTCAACAACTAGATTAGCTGTGGATGTTTTTTCATGAAGAACTCATCTTCCATGTTGCTTCTTCTATTGGGAGGTTCTTCCATTTGATGAGGTACTCAATAATTGTTCGATTTCATAGCTACTTAAATCTAGTTTCAAGGATTGTGTTTGGTTCTTGTATGATTTTATCTTCTTTGTTGATCTATGGTAAAATAGTTTGAACTAAGATCTTGTCACCGATTACCTTCTTTAAGCAAGAAATGTGGAAGAATGGATGTACATGTGAAGATGGAGATAATTCCAATTTGTAATCCATACTTCCAATCTTCTACAACATCTTATAGGGACCATAATAATTGGGTTCTAGTTTATTGTCCTTATTTTTTTTTTTGAGAGATATCTATTTTTATATTTGTAGCCTCAAAAACACTCAATCCCCCACATCAAATTCCCTTTTGTTGTGATGTTGATCTTCTTTTTGTTTCATCCTATTTTGTGTTGTAACCAAGTTGTAACCAAGTTGTCCTTCAATAGTTTGAGAACACCTTATTGGTATTCTATGTGGTCCTCCACTACTTGAACTTTCACTTTTCATTTCAAGAGTGATGTGATGGATGGAGGATAATATCCATAAAGTGCCATAAATGGGGACATTTTTTATGAAGTAATGAAGGATGTGTTGTACCACCATTCTATTGGTTGTGGAGCCTGATTATATTTCTATTTCATAGGTATTTATTTCCAGCCGTGTTTATACCCCATGAAGAATGTACACCCTGAAATATTGGACACCCCTCCATGTGGTGGGGTTGCAGGGGAGGCTTGACCCCCCTGTGGGGTCTGGGGGCTCATCCCCCTGGCTAGGGGGTCCGTGGGAAAGCAAGCCCCTAGCAGGGGTTCGATTCAAAGCCCTCGAAGGAAAATTTTCCCTATAAATGTATATTGTAATTTCATAGTAAATCTAGATCGTTCATTATAAGGTCGCAGATCTGACAATAGAAGTTATGTTAGGGTTTTTTTCCCTAGAAGGAAACCCTATCTTATGAGAGAATTGTATTGCGACTATGTATCATTGTGAATATTGTATTCTAAGGGACGAGACTGTGAGATAAATAAGAGGAAGTTACAACGGGTGTGTTGTAGGTTGTATCCCTTCATTTGTTGGATAATAATAAAGGAAGGACCTGGCAATTTCTCTGGCAGAAATAGCCCGCACTGGGTGAACCACGTATATTTGTGTCTCTATTGTATTGTGTATCTTTTGCGTTTTTATTTCCGCATTTGTTTTATTTTATTTCTCCACGATCCTATTTTTCTAACAATTAGTATTAGACTGAAAGGTAACTTGAAGGAAAAGAGGGTTCTTGCTTCGAGTGGGAGAAATGGCGGAAGATAGAAATTTTAGGGTCGAGAAATTTAACGACCAAAACTACCAGTTATGGAAGATGCAGATGGAAGATTATTTGTATCAGAAGGATCTATTCCTTCTATTGGGTGGAATAACAAAGAAGTCGACAACCATGAAGGACGAAGAATGGGAGGTTCTTGATAGAAAGGCACTAGGAATGATACGATTGAGCTTGGCAGCGTCGGTGGCTTTAAATATTTCAAAAGAAAAGACAACGAAGGAGCTCATGGACACATTGGATAAACTGTATGAAAAAACCTCAGTGTCCAATAAGGTATTTATAATGAAGAGATTATTTAATATGAAGATGTCAGAAGGTGGGTCTGTTGCAGATCATTTAAATGAATTTAATATGATTACTAATCAGCTAAGTTTTGTAAAAGTGGACTTTGATGATGAGGTCAAGGATCTTCTAATATTGATCTCATTGCCAGAAAGTTGGAATGGCTTGGTCATGGTTGTAAGTAACTCTGTATTTGGTTCAAACACTTTAAAATTTGATGATGTTGTTGGTGTTATCATTAGCAAGGAAATGTGACGGAAAAGCACAGGTGAGACATCAGGTAATGCGTTAAACATGGAGAATAGGGGAAGACAAAAGGATAGAGGAAATGGATTAAGGAACCGCAGGAATTCTAGGAAGAGAAGATCCAAATCCATACTGGGAAAGATAGAGTGTTGGAATTGTGGGAAAAAAGGACATCTGAAGAAAGACTGCAGAGCTCCAAAGAAAAAAAGAGATGGACAGCAGGAGAAAAATCAAGAAGCAAATGTAACAGGTGATGTGTTACAAGATGCTTTGATTATTTTTGTAGATAATATTTCTAAGTCTTGGGTAGTAGATTCAGGGGATTCATTTCATGCCACACCCCATAGGAAACATTTTCTAGATTATGTTCAAACTGATTTTGGACAGGTTCATTTGGGTGATGATGCACCATGCAAAATTGTTGGAATGAGAAAGGTAAAAATAAAGCAAAGGAATGGAAACCAATGGTTGTTGAAAGAGGTAAGACATGTTCCATATCTAAGGAAAAATATAATTTCAACAGGGTAGTTGGAAAGTGAAGGTTTTATATCCATATTTACAGATAAGGTGTGGAAGGTCACCAAAGGATCATTGGTGATAGAAAAAGAAGAGATGATAGGTACATTGTATTTATGTACTGGTAATACTGAATCTTCTATCTCTTTAGCTTCTATAGGAGTTGATACAACATTGTGGCATCATAGGCTTGGACACATGAGTGAGAAGGGGATGCAAATATTTCACAAAATAAATTTGCTGCCAGATCTTAAACAAATTGATTTGGATTTATGTGAGCATTGTGTTTATGGAAAACATAAGAGAGTCAGATTTCTCATAGTTGGAAAATAAAAGAAGAGTGAAAGGTTAGAGCTTGTGCATACATATGTATGGGGACCAAATCATGTATCACCTCTTGGTGGCTCTTGTTATTATGTTACTTTTATTGATGATGCAAATAGAAAAACTTGGGTTTATTGCATTCAACAAAAATCTGATGTTTTTGATACTTTTAAGAAATGGAAAGCTTTGGTTGAGAATGAGACAGGAAAAAGGATGAAGTGTCTTAGATTATAAAATGGAGGTGAATATTGTAGCAAGGATTTTGATTATTATTGTTCATACCATGGGATTTGCAAAGAGAAGACAGTTCCAGGAACACCACAAGAAAATGGTGTGTCAGAAAGGATGAATAGGACAATCATGGAGCGTGCAAGGAGTATGAGATTGCATGTTGGTTTTCCCTTACATTTCTGGGAATAGGTTGTAGATATTTTTGTTTACTTAATAAACAGAGGACCTCCAAGCTCTTTGGATGGTAGAATTCCAGAGGAGGCATGGATAGGTAAAAAGGTAAACTATTATTTTTTGAAGACTTTCGGTTGTGAAGCATTTGTCCATGTTGATAAAGAAAATAGAACAAAGATTGAGGCAAAATCCAATAAGTGTACCTTTATTGGATGTACGGTGTCAATGATTTTGGTTATCGCTTATGGGATTATGAAAATCACAAAATCATTAGGACTAGAGATGTCATATTCAATGAGAAGGTCATGTACAAAGATCAGTTGCAGGGAAAGAAACAGGAAAAAGAAAAACCAAAATACATAGTGCTTGATGAGATCACTGAAAAAGAAATTCCAAAGGTACCAAAAAATCAAAATGTACAACAACAGGAGAAACAAGTACCTCAAACTCTTGCAAGTGTTGTTAGAACATCTACCAAGTTACAATCCAGGTAAAGAACATTGTGAGGCAGTAAAGTGGATTCTCAGGTATTTTAAAGGTATTGCTACTCATGAATTATGTTTTGTAGGTTCAGACATTGTTCTATAGGAATGTGTTGATTCAGATATGGCAGGTGATAAAGATAGCAGGAGGAGCACCACAAGGTATGTTTTTACTGTAGGTGGAACAAAAATAAGTTGGATTTCAAAATTGGTAAAGGTTGTTGCAATTTCAACAACAAAGGAAGAGTATGTTGATGATACAGAGGCCAATAAATAGATGATTTGGTTACAGAGGTTTATGGAAGAATTGGGAAAGAAGAAAGAGAATAACAAGTTGTATTGTGACAACGGGAGTGCCATTCATCTTGCAAATAACTCAGCCTTCCATTCGAAGACTAAGCATATACAACTCAGGTACCATTTCATACGATCAGTCTTGGAAGATGGACATTTGAAGTTGGAAAAGATACACACTAGCCATAATTCTTCAGACATGTTAACAAAGGGAGTAACCAAGGATAAACTAAGTTCCTTCTCAGTTTCAGTTGGTCTTCAAGAATGAAGGTGAAGATGAGAAATTTTCTAAGTCCAAGGTGGAGTATATTCCAGCAGGTACAACAATAGTGGAGTTGTTATGATCAGTCTCCAAGTGGGAGATTGTTGGTTGTGGAGCTTGATTATCTTCCTGTTTCATAGGTCTTTGTTTTCAGTCATGTTTATACCCCATGAAAATTGTACACCCCAGAATACTATACACCCCTCCATGTGGGGGAGGTTGTAGGGGGGGATTTCCTCCCTTGCGGGGTCTAGGGGGATCATCCCCTTGGTTGGGTGGTCCGGGGGAAAGAATGCCCCCAATAGGGGTTCGGGGGACAACATTCTCTGATGGGGGTTTGTGGGCAAAGCCCCCGAAGTAAAAATTGTCGTGTGAATGTATATTGTAATTTCATAGTAAATCTGGAACGTTCATTATAAGGTCGCAGATCTAATGGTAGAAGTTATACTAGGATTTTTTTCCCTAGAAGGAAACCCTCTTTTATGATGGAATTGTATTGCGGCTATGTATCATTGTGAATATTGTATTCTGAGGGAGGAGACTGTGAGAGAAAGAAGAGGAAGTTACAACATGTGTGTTGTAGGTTGTATCCCTTCATTTGCAGGATAATAATAAAGGAAGGACCTAGAAATTTCACTGGTGGACGTAGCCCACACTGGGTGAACCACGTATATCCGTGTCTCTATTGTATTGTGTATTTTCTATGTTTTTATTTCTGCATTTGTTTTATTTTATTGCTCTGCGATCTTGTTTTTCTAACACATTCTTCCAAGTGAAACCACTTGAACCATTGTGTTTGTTTATCAAATGCAAAGTAACGAAGACACCCTTGTAGACATTTATTCACAATCTTGGTTTTCCCGTTAGACTGAGGACGATAAGAGGAGATATGATCCATTGAGTACCCAAACAAGAAAATAATTCGGTCCAAACATTTCCAATGCAAATTCGATCTCTATCACTTACAATGATCTTAGGGATTCCATCTAGCTTCTAAACTATTTCTATGAATGTTGTGGTTATTGTACTTTCTTTAAAAGGATGATAAAGGGAGGAAAAATGGGCATACTTTGTGAGTTGACCCACTACTACCATGATGACAGTATTTCCTTCAGACTTGGGTAGAACTATAATAAAATCCATTGAAACCTCTTCCCAACTTTGACTTAGTATAGCTAATGGTTGTAGGAGACCCAAGGTCTTGATTGTCTCTCCCTTATTCTATTGGAAAACCACACATTTAGCCACAAAATTTTGAACATCAATTTTAATACCTTCCCAGAAAAAGTATTTCTTGATCATTGATCCGGATTATTTTAAGAATGACATGAAGACAAGAATATAACCGATATATAACAAGGAAATACATCGAGATAATGCGTAGAAAATAGAGATATAGTGAAAACCAACTTCTATTAATGAACAAGAGAGAAAAATATTGTAGAACACAAACTGGCAGAATGGGGTAGGCTATCTCTGAAAGAAAAGAGATGTTGGTTATGCTTCATTCGCAACAAGCTTTACATCACACTCCATTGCCTTCTTAAAGGGCCTCCTTCACCTCAATTATATATGAGAGAATGAGATGAGAAAAACTCCCATGATGCATGTGGGATAAATTGGACTAAGTTTATAAAATGCCATAGGCATGTAAAACAGTAGGACTTCCCGTGCGGTCACCCATCCCAGTACTACTCTAGCCTAAGCGTGCTTAACTGTAGATTTCTAATGGGATCCGGTGCATTAACACTATGTTGTAGGCATGTACATAAGACTACTAGGAAATCATTACATGATTTCTATAATTAACAAATGAAGATGACATTACATTCCATTCCCCATCAAAAGAGTGAATATCATGGTTTATCAAAACCATGGGCTCAAAATGGTGATTCAGTGAAAAAGGTGGATGGCCATCGAGATACATCTGGATCATTCCTCCCCCCTTAGTAAGGAATGGTCCCCATTGCGTCAATTTCCCATGGGAGATGGGGAGACTTCTGTTAAATCTTAAGCTTGGTGTGATGCTTTCCTTGTTGAAGAAGTTGTCTTGCTTAGCTTGTTGAAGGATGTCATGAACCTGTTATTGGAGGGGTTGGATCTGTTCAATCAATCTAGCTGCATGATCTACCTTAGTGTGGGAGGACTCTGTCGGTGAAGATGCAACATGAAGACTATTAAGGGTTCTTTTATAACCTTGCTTGACTGGGTAGTGTGGAGGCACCCCCGTAGGTGCAACAAGAACATCTTGGGACTCTTATAAAATCTTGTTGATCTGCTTCTATTGGATAGAAAGGTCTTGGGCTGAGGATGCAATGGTTGTAGTGTCTTTATGTTGACCTTTTGATCAGATTTTGAAGATGATAAACTTTGTAGTATGAGAGATTACTTTGTGGCATTGTTTTGGTGGGACAATAGTCGGAACTACCTCTAGTATCATGTATAGCTGACCCCCCAGAGTAACAATCACGCTATGGGGTCGAGACTCATAAATAGCATGACACCTCTACATATATGGTTGGCCTAATAGAACATCACAGACTTCCAATGGGGAAACATCACACAATACCTCATCCTTGAAGGGCTTGATGTCGTAAGACAGGAGACACTGTTGGCTGACACAAAGATCTTGACCTTGGCGAAGCCACCCGATGTTGTATGGTTGTGGGTGTGGTGTTGTTGGAAAATACAACTGCTTGAAAACCTCTACTGAGATGATGCTATTTTGGATTCCAATATCAACAATAAGATGTAGTGGGGTCCCCTTCACCCACATATGTGAAAGGAAGAGTCGCTCCCCCTCCTCAGGATCCTCTTCTGGTTGGATTGTTGCACTTGTGACAATAGCAGTGGGTTCTACATCAATGATATGTCTCCTTTTATTATTTTCTGAATCAGGGTCTAAGTCGGGGTTCGGCTCTTTGTCTTTGAGCTCGAGCACCAATGACTATATTGAGTGAAATTCATCAGTGTTGTGCCAAGGGTTGTTTTGGAACTCACACCACTTTCTGGTGTCTTTCTTAGACTTCCTGATACCCTTCTTTGCCTACATCTGGGACTGGCTCTCTTGAGGTTGGCCTTCATTGCTCTACCCATGCTTCTCCCACTTACTATTTTTCTTGAATTTCTGCTCAATTTTGATTGCATATCGATAAGCAACTCCCAGTGAGGAGATGTCCAATAAATCCATCTATGTTTGGATGTAGCTTTGTAGACCATTGTGGTACTTCAAAACCAGGTACCTCTCAAAGTCTTTGATACCCAGCTTTGAGCGGAAGGTATGAAATATGTTGGTGTACTTCGGCACCATCTGGTCTCTTTTTTGATGCAAAGTTGTACATCTCATGTATTGATCATCATAGTTTTCGACACGGTAGAACTCCTCCTTTAGGGCATCTACAAAGGCCGCCCAAGTGGGTTGTCTCCCAAATAGTGTATATTCATTCACAGTGTACCTCTCCCAGTAACCTTCCCACCAAGCTCTGACATGGGGAAGGGATTTAAGGAGCGTAAAGGTGATCTTTTCACTGTCGAAATTTTTTTGGACAGAGTAATAACCTTCTAGCAGATTCAACAATTTTTCTAGAGCATCTGCATCTATCTGGCCTTCAAATAAGGGGATATCAAAATTGACTTGTACCTTGAAGGGTGTTGCACTTGCAAAATGGTTTCTTTTCGAAGATGCCTCTGCTGCTGCCATCGGTAGTCTTCGAAGGATCTGAGCGAAGTTATACATCATCTCATTCCTTTGTTGCATGAGGGCTTCCTCGAGCAATGTCTTGAAAGGATATTTTTCTCTATCATCTCTCTTTTCTTCTTCCATGGGAGGTCGCTTGGGCTAGCGAGAGTGGTTGTCCTCAAGTGAAACTAACTCGAGAACCAAATATCTGTACCCTGACCTCGTCAGGGACCTGCTCTGAGAAACGACAAGGAGTAGACTGTGTTGATACCATTGATCTGGATTACTTTAAGAACGACATGAAGACAAGAATATAACCTATATATAACAAGGAAATACATAGAGATAATGCGTAGAACAAAGAAATATAGTGAAAACCAACTTCTATTAATGATCAAGAGAGAAAAATATTGTAGAACACAAACTCGCAGAATGGGGTAGCCTATCTATGAAAGGAAAGATATGTTGGCTATGCTTCATTCGCAACAAGCTTTACATCACACTCCATTTCCTGCTTAAAGGGCCTCCTTCACCTCAATTATATATGAGAGAGTGAGAGGAGAAAAATTCCCATGATGCATGTGGGATAAATTGGACTAAGTTCATAAAATGTCATAGTGTTGACGGGCAAAATTGACCGTCCGTCAACTGGGAGAGTGGAACCGGTCCGGGGTTGTCTAAATAACCCAAGCCGTTTGGAATGAACCACCCTGACGAGTTTAACGGCTCTGTTGGCCGCCCTAAGGTCTCGTATGGAAACCAAAGAGAAATGATCTGAGCTAAGAAATCTAAAGGAAACTAGAAACTAATAAAACAAAGAAAAAGAACTAAACTAATAAAGGAAACTATACTACCTACACTANTGCCCTAAGGTCTCGTATGGAAACCAAAGAGAAATGATCTGAGCTAAGAAATCTAAAGGAAACTAGAAACTAATAAAACAAAGAAAAAGAACTAAACTAATAAAGGAAACTATACTACCTACACTAATCTAACCACAAACTACTAACTATTATATATACAAGATACTAATTATGATTATAATAACTCAAATCAACTACTTAATTATCATCTATGATATTCCTTATTCACAAATGTACAATATGGACAAACTACAGATTTGATTAAAACCTGTGAAACTAATGTGATCACTGCCCTGAGACAGCCAAGGGTCTCTTTTTTATTTTTTGTATTTATGAAACAGAAAGAAAGCTAACTGAAATTAAACAATCTAATATATATTACTGAAATAAAACAATGTAATATAAATCTAACTAAGATTACATCTACATTAAACTACTTAATTGAAACAGTAAATATCTAACTAATTGACCTGGAAACGCTCCAAGTCTGTCCTGTGTAAGATGACTTCTTAAGATGGTTGGAGGAAGAAATTCACACCATTTAGTCCTTAAGCCTCTCGAAAACGATCAGCTATGCTGCTTCTTGAAGTATGTTACAGGACAAACAAGACATAAAAGAAATCATAACAATCTTCTGATGATAAATCTCTGCAATAAGGGAAACCTATTATGTAGAAAACTTATATAACAATTCAGCCTATGAAGAAGACAAAGCTATCATTCATAAAATGAATCAACAACTGTTATGTTCTTTATCTCTTAGGAAGGAACAATATATGTCTAACAGTAAGAAATTATATCATATGCATGTGATTTAGATAACAAAGTAATACCAAACCATAAACAAAATGATATACAAAACTTGGGACAAAGTATCGATATATTGAAAAGCAAAAGCTATAACAACACATCAAATCTGCTCCAGTTTGAATCAGAATTACATATCCTTGTTCTTCCACAACTGATGATGTGATTATTACAAAACCATAGGTTTATATAGGTTTCTCACAAGGTAAAACATCCTTGTGAATAATAGCAAACATTTTTACACAATCTGGGAATAATCCCAAAAATCCCTAAAACTAAGTAACTAAAAATGCAAGTGAAATCCTTAAGATATCTTCCAACTGCTCTTCACATCCATTGCTAATTCGAATTTTCCTGTAATAGACATAAAGATCAAGTTAGAGGAGTATTTTATTAGGAAAATAATAAAAAAATGACTCTATAGACTTAGCTACAGAATCTTCTAATTCTGTAGCTGGTCTAGAATAGTAAACAGGACCAGATATATAATCAAAATCAAATCCAATCCAATCATCTTTTGATAATCAACAAATTACTAAGGATTCAATAAAAATAATTCTTCAAATCAAACCAAATAGAATAGAATACAATCGGGACAGAGTAGGAATACTCTGTTTTCCCAATTGTCATAAAATCGAATCAAATATTTAACAAGACTGTTTCATGAGTGCAATCAATGGTAAACCAAATCGTATGAGATACAAAACAATCATCATAGGATCCAAATCGTTTAATCAATAACCAAAAATGGTCACGATAAAACAGGCATAACTTTATCCATAAAATCTAGTCATAGACGTTATATGTTGAATTTCCAACAGTTCATAGATATGGTCATAACTGTCATCGACTAGTTATAGTAATGAATTGATATCTTTTAATTAAAAGCACAATGTGTAAACAACCTCCATTGTAATCGGATGAAATCATATCGACTCAAGAATCTTTACACAGTCAATGGACAGAGGCACGATAAAATCTACAGATTCATGAACTGAGCAATAATCCACACCAATCTTCACGGAGTTAATTATAGAAACAACATCGTAACCTTAATCAGAATCCAATTCGAATAAGTTGCAATCAATGAGAATCAAATCAGTTGCGATTCAGTTATGTATCAACAGAAAAGTATGAAATTTGGTCGAAGGAAATTGAAACAGTTACCCCATCTATTAATCATACTCATACCATAACCAATTCGAATTATACCATTGACTGTATTCAAAATTCGGGATACCAACAACAGACTATTTTTAAAAATATTAACAGCTTGTATTATCAACAGAACATCGAGCTAATTTTGAACAATCATATCTATTCGATGATCCATCGAATCAAAACCAAATCCAATCGAATTTTAAATGATAACCAAAAATAAAACAAACATTATATACAACGAAGCATACTTATGTAACAGAGCAGAGAGTAATATAAATGAGAGAAAAATATACCATCACAGCTGCTGGGACTTATGTCAATTTTGAATTAATAATTGCAGTAGCAGACTCGACATTTTTGAACAGGATTGAACCTGTGGTTCGTTGCTTCTTATCGGAAGGTTGCACCTTTGCATTTTGACCAGTGAGCTTTGCCACTTGGTTTTCCAAATCGTAGATTTTGGATTGCAACGTAGGTACATCCAAGTAGTATCTTTCCACCCATAACCCACATTGATCGCAAGGTGCAGCAACAGGTTGAACAGAAGGGGGTTT
>SNQJ01S0195550.1:17516-34982 GCA_010110895.2 Picea sitchensis | reverse complement strand
CAGAGAACCATCAAGGAAGTGCTAGTACAGTGGAAATATATGACTCCAGCAGATGCAACTTGGGAACCAGCTACCATTCTGCAGCAGTTTCCACATCTCCAGCCTTGAGGACAAGGCTGTTTTTAAGGGGGCGGACATGTTAATATCCTAACCCGCACATAGGTAGATCAATGTATTCGGATGTAATAAAGGTCAATATTAATAAGACCTTTCAATAAAATAGAATAAGGCGGATGTAAGAAGACCTAATAGAAGCTTATGCTTCTAGAAGGATCTTCCTCTAGATGCTTCTTTTTAGTATAAATAGGAGTCGAGGGTATGAGAACCCTAACTTGGAGATTATTGTAATAGAGCGCTGCTCAATTGGATGTTTCCCCCTCGAAGAGGCTTGTGAACATTGCTATCAGATTCAAAGTGCTATTTCTGTTGCTATTTCGTGAATCATTTCTGTGTATTGTGAAGATTATGCTGGATATTTTACTGTTATTCTGTTATTTCTAGCATTTCGTTTATGTTCTGCATATTTTATATATCTGGTATCTTGCATAATGTCTGTATTTATGTAGTGCATAAACCATAGCTAGTCCTTCTCTTTCTGTCGTGTTATAATTCTATTTCGAGTATGATAATTTTCTGGTTGAAAACACTATCGGGTGATCCAAGTCTCCTGCTCCTAGTTGCGCTAAGATAGCTCCAAGTGCTATCGTTGAGGCATCTACATGTACATGGAATGTCTTCTCCCAATCTCTAAATACCAATATTGGTGCAGTGACCATCTTTTCCTTCAGGGTATCCAAACCGTGTTGGCACTCGTCATTCCATTGATACTTTGTATCCTTCCTTAACAATTTTTCATTGGCATTGTAATCTGTGCATAGCCTTTGATGAATTTCCTGTAATATCCTGTATGTCTTAACGTTTCGCTTAGTTGGTAGACTATTTTTGGTGCTGGTAGATTAACAATGACTACGATTTTGGCTAGATCCACTAGCAAACCCTATTTGCATACTATGTTTCCCAATAGTATCCCAAATGGTGTTCCAAATATGCATTTCTTGATATTTAGTGATATCTGACATTGTCTACATCATTCTAACATCAATCGTAAAACTTCCACATGGTTTTTTAGTAATCTATACACTGTCCAATCATCTAGGTATACTTTGAGGAATTGATGGATGAATTCCTTAAATGATGCGAATGATGCGATGACCACTCTAGAAAATATCACAGGTGCATTCTTCAGTCTGAACGACATGAATGTATACTAATAAGATCCCCATTCTGTCATGAATGTGGTCTTGTGTATATCCTCCTATGCTATATTAATTTGATGATATCCTGAGAATTGATCGGTGAATGAGTAGGCTTCATGGCCTCCTATGTTATTGAGTACTTTGTCTGTGAACGGTGTGGGGAATTGGTCGTGTAGGCATGCATCGTTCAACTTCCCCAATTTGACGCATATCCTGATCCCTCTTCCATGTTTCTTGTCTTGTACTACCATCGAGATTATCCATTCTGATTCTTCGACTGGTTCGATGATGCCAACCTCGAACATCCTGTCGATCTCGTCTTTAACTTTCTATTTATATATGGGGTTCAATCTATATGGTCATTGTTTAATGGGTCTCGCATCATGTCTGAGTGGTATCTTCATTTCTCCTAATTTTTCAGCTATGCCTTTCATCTCTGTAAAGGTTTTGGGAAAAAGGTCGGTGTATTTGCACAATAATTCTGTGATTCTTTCTAGTGTCTATTCGTCCCAGTAATCTCCAATGATGACAATTTTGGGCTACTCGATGGTCCCTATGTTAACCTTATTTATCTTTATTGGCACATATATGACCTCTGACTCTAAGGGTGGTCCTTCCACATCTCACTCACCTTCGAATTCTTTGATCTGAATATCGCACAAATCATCTTCATCCGATGCTTCCTCTTGTATGTGGTAGCATGACAGTAGATCCTTGACTATCTGCTTATTTCGTTGTTGTACCTCTGTGATAGCTTCCACTTCCGGTTCTTCAATGAATATGATGTCTCTGATCCATTTCAGGGCTGCCTCTATGTTGGGGTTCTCATGCTCGAATGAGAAAGTGACTGCAAAGTTCTGTTGGAGTGTCACCCATGTATTGGTTCCTTTACACATTTCCTGGTCCATATACCAATTTTCTGGTATGCCCTCTAAAGTATGAATGAAGTGGTGAGACCATTCCTCCAGTGGCATCATTTTCCACAACATTTTACATGCCTCCAAGTGTTCTGTTGGTGTTCCTAGTCCGTCATATTTCTATTGTTTGTTACTTGGCTGTTCTGTGCCGAACCTTATGCATAGTAATCGCTTACATTGATACCAATATGTGATAGTCTCTTTGTGTGAACCCCACCATCTTGCAGGTGTATCCTTTAGTGCTAAATCCAGTGCTAGAAATATCTGGTTTTCTAATACTTCATCTTCATATTGTGTCAAGAAAGTTTCCAACTCATTTAGCTCATGAAAACTGGGTGGTTCTCTGATCTCTATGCCAATCCACCTTATTGCGCGGTCTATTTTGGCACACCTTCTCGTGGATACTTCGTGTAGTCTTTGCTACCAGTTTTCTAATCCAGTTTCTAAGTCTATTGTGCATGAAGTAATGCTCCACCAACTGAGTACCTCGTCTACAGTTGGGTTTATATAGTCTGCATAATGCACAGTTGTTATGTACAACTGGTTGATCTCTTCTAAATCCATACAAGTGGGTTATATGAACCTCTCACTTTTTGATGGGTCGAGTGGGGCTATGACCCTGTAGTCCCCCGACTCAAGTGTCATTTTTATGGTTTTTAAGTTAATTATGGCCTGGTTGTCGAACACCCAATCCAGACCAAGTAGCGTCGGGTAAGGTGTTGTGTCGTCTACTATTTCAATGAATTCAAAGTCTGCCTTAGTGTGCACACCATCCAGATATACCATCACTCCTTTCAGTCTACCTATTGGTAGGACTCTATGTTGATTTTCTAGCTTTAATTGAACAATTGAGTATCCCAGTGTAGGTTCTCCTATGCATTTCCATGTAGCTTTTGTTAGTACATTCACTTCGGATCCTAGATCTAGTATAACATCCCCATATTGAAATCCCCAATGTTAGAATTTAGTCTAAATTCCCTACTTGTTCTTCTTCTTGTATGTAGGTAGTTGATAGTTTTTAATTCTAGCTTCTGTTTCTTCTCGCTGCTACATTTTTCTTGGATGTTTTGGAATATTTTGACAGATGAAGGATCACTTAACATTTTGATACATGATTGCAAAAAGTATTTGATAGTAGTTACTTGTTCCTTGGGTTGTATTCTATTGGTATGGTCTAGTTATGGCGACATTTAATATTCCAGAGATTCCTTGCTCTGTTGTGCAGTCAACGCAATGTTCTCCTTCTGGAATTTTTGTCGGGCTTATGTAAATATCTCCTTCTCCTTATGCACTTTGAACTGCTTCTTGGGGTCAGTGTTCTTCTTTACCCATTGGTTTTGCGTTGGCTCCTGTCGAACTGTGTCATTTCCTATTATCATTTCTCCTCAAGTGACTATGTTGATGTTTTGTTCGTCATCCCTTGCTTCGGCTGAAATCCACTGAACATCCTGGTTATTTTGATTCCTTTTTTCCTAGATCTTTACAAGTAGTGTCAGACATTCCTCCATATCGTGGTCCAATGCGCGAAAATACATACAAGTCACTGGTGGAAGTGGGCACTCCTGTGCATAATGTCCTGGTTATTGGAAATTGTGACATGTGACTGGCCCTCTACCACATCCGAGACCTCCTCTGGCTCATCCTACTCCTCTATAAGTTGTGTGATCCCCTTGTGGCGTGTTATACTGTGGTCCCTGATTATACTGCGCAATATTGTACTGGGGTTGTGTCGGATTGTATTGTGGTTGCGCTTTATTGTACGGTTGCGGCGCAATATTATACTCCTACTGCGTGGTGTTGTATGGGACTGGGGCTTGAGTGAACTGTGGTACTACTTGTCCAGTCATCATTTCTTCCTATACCCTGCATGCGTCTGATGTTCTTTCCCACATCAGGTCCATAGTTCTGCAATCTTTGTCATCATGGACGACTGACTTGCAAAAGGTGCAATATGATTTCTTTGGGACTGTTTCGTATCTTTGCATCATCGTGCAGCGATAAGGGTCGTGACCCAATTCCTTTCATATTTCGCACCATAATCCTCCCTTTGGTAGTGGGTTTGGAATCCCTATCACCATATACTGTGCGAATGTTGGGCATTAATTCTTATGGTGTCCTTCTGTCCTAAAGGTAGTGCACCAAATGACTTCTCGTTTGTCCTTGTTCTTATTCTGGTTCAGCTGAAATGTTAAGTTCTTCAGATCCTCCTTCAGTTCTTCGATAGTCGGGTCCATCTACTGGTATTGATTCTCTTCCAATTCCAAGGCTGCCTGCAGATCCTTTGCTTGCGTCTGAAACTTTTGTTGTTGTAATGGATATTTTAAGTGTGGGAGTAGTGAGTTGACAAACAAGTCCTGATGTTGCATATCAGTCATAAGGTATTTTAACTTTCCTTTTAATCACTTGAATGTTTGATCAATATCCCATATTGATTCTCCTGGTTTTTATCTTATTTCAATAATCTAATTCATGTATTGATCCTCCGAGCTCAGCTTCTAGAACTCGTTTATCAATAGTTTCTTAATGTCATCCAGTGTCCTTGTCGTTCCGGGAACATTGTTCATGTCTAGACTCATGTACCAGTCTAGTGCTTGGTCTCTTAGCATGATCGCTAGCTGCGCGAGTTTGGTGTCTTCATCAGTGATCTGCTTTTCTTCCCAGATATTTGTGCAAATGAACAGATGCTTCTCAAGGTCTTCTGCTGCTTCTCCTCGAAACTCTGGTAATATGATAGTAGGATCGTGTCCTGACATTCCAAATACTGAGCTACTCCCTCCTCCACGTGGTGTATATACTTGACTAAGGTTGCCTGAACTGGCTCCTCCGAACTTTGGCTAGTTGAGAACTAAAGAGCAGCAACTTTGGTGCAAACTCTAGCTCTTTAGTTCTCAACTAGCCCTTGATTTCTTCTCTCGTGGGGTTACAAGGTCTCAACATTCCCTTCTAACGACTCATTGCTCTTTTCTTCGTCTCCTTCGGTTCTTATTCATTCTATCTCATCTACTTAGTCCTCTCTTGTTCCTTTTAACATGGCAACGAAACCATTTGTTGGTTACTATTTCCCTTCTCAGGTTGTCTGAGTTATTGACCCAGGGTTCATGTCATTCGGGGTTCCAACAAATCCTCTAAAACTATCGGTCGTCCTGGTAATCTAGAAGGCAACACAACACCCAGAAGGTACTGCGCACTCTCACCCAAGATAGATTTAAATGGGTGACTGTAAGACTCAGGTGTTTACAGCCCAGGACAAAGTAGGGGATAGGGGTTTCTTGATTAAAGCCAAGTACCATGAGCTGTAAGGTAAACAACTTATCCCTTGAAGTCACATATGTATATTTCATAGTTTAATTCCAGCAGAGTATAAACAAATTCATAACAATGTGCTAACTCATTCATCAAGCTTAACCATTAATTGCTGAAAGAAAGAAGAGACATGCATACATTCAACATATTACATGAGTATTGTTGTGGTTCACCCCCTCTTGGGATACATCCACAAAGATTTGGCTCTTAGCTCTTTTATTATGGAAGTTTTGCATTCCTGGTGCCATGCGCTTACAATTCTCCACAAAACTGGGTAAGATCTATGGGAGGTGAACTAGATCGCACCAGGCTCTACAGCCTATGATCTAATCTTCATATCTACCTTCCATCGTATCTTATTTTCTCAACATCTTACAAAATCGGTTCATACAGCTAAAAAAATTACATATCGCCTACGCTCCTGCGTGGTTACAGTCTCCAAAACTTAACTCCAAAGCCTAACCCTCAACAACAACAATAACACTAACAACAACCCACCCTATATGATACTTTCATATCTATATTTATACATTTTGGGCTCTTCATCCTTTTACAGAATATTACCAAAACCCTAACCCTTTTTACGTAGGTCTTTCTCCCATGTGCGTGTTTTTCTTCCTCCAGCTGTCGCTTTCCTTTGTGCATGCTTTCTTGCATGCGCGCGTGCTATTATTTTGTCAGTTGTTACTTCAGTTTTCTGCATGTTTTCTTTCCCATGATCGTTCTTATTTCCCCTTCGTCCTGGTGCCAATAGACCCTATGGATTTTTGAAAGTTTGGATGTTGGAACACTGTTAAATCCATTGTTGAATCTTTTACCCTTTTTCCTCTTGATTTGACACATTGAAACACCAACTTTTTAAGCTCCTTATCAAATGATACATTGTGGCGGGTTAATGATTCCTATTCATCAAAAATATTTTCATGGACAATCAACTCCTTTTTTGGAAAAATTATTCGCTCATCTTTGTTGAAATATTGTAACTTCAAAGAGTATTCTATTATTATTGATGTATTATTCATTAGATCAACCCCCTTTTGCGGATTGATCATATTGGGTATTGTAAATGACCAAATCTCCTTTTGCATATTGGCCAAACCCTAATTGTAATAGGAAGAATGAGAAGTCGGCCCCCAGATTAATTAAAGGTGGTTATAACCACCCAGAATGAGAATTCGACCCTGCTAGTGAAAAGACACTTCCGTTCACACCTGCCAGATTGTATAAATAAGAGAGGCTAGCACCTCATTTGGACACACACTCTCTTGTTCGTCAGAGTGCAAGTTTGGAGCTGTAGTTGGAGAAGAAGGAAGAGAGAGAGAGGTGCATTCTTGGGAGAGGAATTTCTGTATTGTTTGAGTTATCTCTTGGCATTGTATTGTCTATCTATATTAAGGAAGTTTTTGTTGGGTTTTCTCCCCCATGAGGGTTTCCCAAGATAAATGATGTGTCTCTTGTGATTGTGTATTTCTCAGTGATCCTATCTATGCTATGGTTATCTAGTGAATTGAAAAGAAACCTAATAATTTCTTAAACCTTAACAATATTTTGGGAATTCAATATTTTCTATATCAGCATCAAGGTCCATGTTTTGCAAAAGGAAATCATCATCGGGTATGCGTTGCTATGTTTCTTCTTGATTTTTATACTTTTTTCTCTTTAATACTAGTAATTTGTGGGTTGACTCAATATTCTTTTCACCATGATTAGGATCATTGTCGCCCCCTGAACTATTGATTAAAGAATTTTGATTATTATGGTGTGCCGCTTTTTTGAGATGAACTTTTGGATTTAGAACCCTTTTCACTTATGAACTTTACATGATTTTTATATGCCTCTATTGGCACAGGGGCAGACCCAAGGTTCAACGCTTCAACAACACACCAACAAAACCCTAACTACTAGCCCTTTCGGCAACACCTGCGAAGCAGATGAAGTCTCACCCGAGGTAGAGGGAGGGGTGGTTGCAGGACTCAAGTGTATACAACCTAGCTAGGACACAGATATGTGGTCACAGTACTTAACAAAGCACTTAGCAGTTAACATTCATTAATATTTAACTCTTATCCACTTCACAGGAGAAAACCCAAATTACAAAACAACACAATATTCAACAAGATCTAACACATACAAGCACTTATCATATAGAAATAGATCAGATATAGCATTCATTCACATCACTAAGAACTAAGCTACTAGGTCAGTTGCATATAACATATATTTATACACTTAAGAATAATTCACATAACAACCATAATGCACAAAGAAACCACAACACATGATATACGTGGTTCACCCCCAGTGTGGGGCTACGTCCACCAACTCTTCTTCTCTTTATTATCTTCATTCAATGCATAGAGCCACAAGGCCCACTCCACATATGATACAATATATGTGCACACATCGCCAGATCCTCCTTCCCCGAGTTAGGTCACAACACAAAGCCTTCTTAGACAGTCAGCACACTAGCTTCTTACAATAACTTGTACTTAGCTCTGCAAGTCTTAACACATAGTATTCACAAAGCCTCTAGCTCTACACTAAGCTACAAACATTCAGTACTAATCACACTTAATACATTACAACACTTAGCTTACAACTGACTTAGCAAATTGGCCTCATTACCCCCCTACTTACATTTCCTAGCTTTCTATTTATAATTTGCAAAAGGGGCCTAAGCATGGGTAAACCCATGGGCCGACATCCCATACCCGTTACATAAACCCTAAACCAAAAAATCCCTAAAAAGAGGGCGAGATCCCGCAATCTTTGCTTCGCCTTGCACTCCATCTTCAACCAACCTGTCAAAGTCCCAAAAATGGTCAAACATGACCAAGGTTCTCCAAAACTTGGTCAAGGGTGAACAAGCCCCCAACACTCACATGTGACTCCTCCCATGTCACTCTGATCTGGTTAAATCTTCCTCGAAGGCCTCAAGCTTGGCTCGAGCTACCTCGACATGTTTCTTTTCCAGATCCTTCTGCTCGGCTAACTCCTGAATAACCTTCTCGGTCACAGGTCCTTCTAAGCGTTGTTCTACTATAGTGACCACTTGTTCCAGTTCTGCACCTTGTCCTTCGATCTCCTCAAAAAGTGTGCAAGCTTCGTCCTGCACTGGCTGGAGCTTTTGAGTCACTTCCATGACTTTACTCTAGATGGCATGGACCTGTTGCTGAATCATGTGCTATTCTTGGGACCTTTTTATCCTCTCGACCGTGGACAATGGATTCAACTATGCTTGCACTGTTTCTTCCTACTGCTTTGCCTCCTGGAGCTGTGAATCTAGTGTCCTTAGTTTAGGGTCCTCTACAAGGCGCTCATAAGTCTCTGCACTTTGATTGCTAAGTTGTTTACATTCTAACGCCAATGCCTTGATTCTCTGGACTGCGCTCCGATCAGTTTCTTCGCTTTGGTCTCACACTTCCTGTGGAGTGCTTGTCATTGCTTGTAATTATAATTCTGCTACTCTTTGTTGGAGCTGCTGAATGGCTTCAACAAGCTTCCCCACCTGACTCTCCACTAGGTGTTCTTCCATCTGTTCTAATCATTTCACAGAGAAAAGTTCTCTAGTGACTGCTTCTTTAACTCCAATCTTGTCTGCAAGTATATGTTCTTTCTCCTTTTGGATCTATGCTCTATCCTCTGCAAACTTTGCTTGGAGGTCATCTTTTTATTACTGCGCAACCCGATGTTGCTCTATGGCTTCCTCTTTTTCTTGCTTTAATGCCTCTGTAGCTTGCTCTTTTTATTCCTATACATGAAGAAGGTGAGCTTCGATCGCATATTCTATTCTGCATAGTTGGGCAGGCTCATATCCCAACTCAATCCCTTCAAATAACGATTGCGCAGTAGACATTACGCGACTGGAGTAGAGGGCTTGATGTACCCCTTTCAACTCTATTGTAATCCTATCATACATGGTCTCCTATTTTGCTTCATTGCACTGTAGAATGTCTTTTGAGGTATCCGATACAGCGGCATGAGTTCGATGTCATCCATCGTTAGCACAGTCTGAAATGGCAGTTTATCGGCTTTTTACTTCTTCCACGATGTAGGTTTCTTGGGGGAAACCTTTATTTTATTGGATGTCTCAGCTTCATCAAGGGGGTCCCTAGGCGGTGTTACTTCTCCCTGCTCTAGTTTGTCTTCTTTCCCGTCATTCTCTTCCTTGTCTACTTCGTCACCTCATCCCCCTCCAGGTGAATATGAAGCAGTCTCTTTTGATGCGTTGTTCAACTCCTGTACCTCTTCCTTATTTTTCCTTATGCTATTGTTGGGTGCATCATATTCTTCACGAGTGACCACAATACTGTCAATGAGTTCGGGGTCAGACATTTATACCTAGTCGACTAGTATAAGGAACTCTGTGAGCCATTCCTTAGTTATTTATTCCATGTCCTCCTCAGTGAGCTTATAGTAGGATTGAAGTTCTTCTTTATGTTTGTCTCCATGCGTAGTGATATAAATAAAATGTCTATCTACGTGAAACTTCACAAATGGTCTGAACCTGTGCAGGGTGTTTGATGTCATACGAGGGAAAGACTCAATAGCCTTGTTCAACTGCAGGTAATAGGTGTGGAACATCACGTTTGACTACCATTTCTTAGCCATGTATCTCGAGTACCAGAGCATAGTGAACTTTGCATCTAGGGGTTCAGACGACTCAATCTCAGGGAAGGTCGCTCCTTCCGGAATATCCAAAGAAACGAAGGCGATGAGGATCAATAGCTAGTTGAAATGAAAATCATAGCCCTAATCCTGAGCTTCACGGTAGTCTTGGTCTAACTAGTTGACGAGGTAGCTCACCCAGTTCATTTGTAGTCCTTCAATGAATTTTCCCGTGACGTCAACAATGAACCCCGTGACCTGTGTGGGTCTATTCTTCCTTTCTAGCTTACCAGTGATCAACTGGAAGGATAGGTGCACTACGTCGTTCTGGATGGAATATGCCTTGTAGCCTCGCTTCCCCTTCTCCACATCTCCATAGGTATCTTTGATTCTTTGCACCAAGGTACGATCTGCAACCTTCCCTGGATAAAAGTCTTGTGGGTCTGGTCCTTGCATGCTTAATCTGGTTATCCGATGGATCAACGCCAGATCTATGGTGATGCATCTATCTAGCCAAAAATAACCACCATGGAAGAAAGACAACATGAGTTTAATGCATGCGCTAACCTCTTGATTCCTTCCAAAGTGGGTTATCTTCATTACGTTCAGGATGGTAGACCTCACGATGTCCATGGTCCACGACTGGGGGATGATATTCGACATTGTCCCCTTTGTCTTGGTAAAATACTTATGTGGGGCGATCATGCCATAGTTCTTGCGATCTCCCAAGTTGAAGTCACTAATCTTCAACGTCATAATCTGTCCCAACTACATTACAACTACACGTATGCCCTTCGGGAGGTATGCCTTCAACGACTAGCTCTGGTTCAACTGCTTAAGCCGGTGGATCAACCACCGTAGCAGAAGCACTGGATTTGTATCTCGATATGCACTGGCTGGATCTTTGACTAGGCAAAGGGAGGAATAGGAAGGGATGTTAGCGATGGGACTGCTATCAATTCTTTTTCCCATGCGACTGGTGCAGCTGAAGAAGCCTTTGCCTTTGGTTATACTACCCAGTAAACTATACACACTTTTGGGCGTTTCAATGGGTAACCCTAAGCACCCTTACCTATTTCATTTAGCACCTATGGGAGAAAGACGGTTACCGGGCGGATATAATAAAGCATCCTTTCGTCGGGAGTGTGCGTTTTCCCATTGTTGCAGGCTATGTGTTTCTCTCTGATTGGTTGTTGCAGCATGGGAAATTCCATATAGGGGAAAACAACCCAAATTCCGTAGTGAGATCTCGAGTTGTTACTGCGTACCGACTACTTAAATTGAATTCCTATGACCGATATGAGAACATTAGCTGGATTGGATCATCTGATTCATCGCGTTGGGGCTCCGTTAACAAGGTGACAGGGGTGGAATCATTGGTGGGGAGCTGTGTGCTTCAGCGAGAATATAACACACGTGTTTCGGGTAAAGTTGGACAGTCTCTCATGGTAAGGGAAAAGGGGAGAAGATAGACTACTACTACAATGAACTAGAAATTGATCATTTGAGTATCTAGATTCAGAGAGGAAATTCTAATGCTCTTATTGTACGATTCACCCTTGCACTTGGTAGGAGCTAGATCACTTCATCGTTTCGATCGTTCAATTAGTGGAGATTCTCAGGTAGGAGATCGGAAGATCGTAGCCTCCCCATCTCCACTTAGACCTCTACCCACTTTGTTAAATAATCAGTGGTTGTTTCACCGAGGAAATAAGTGATTGATTGTACGAGCTCTTAGTCAATTAGTGTTTGGGGGATAGTTGTTAAACAAATCTTTCGTTTATTTCTCGTTGAGATAGAGGATGAAGAATCACCTCAACTGGGTCCACTAGTGGCAATAAAAGGCATTTGGTCTTAATAACTAGGCCAAGGAAGCGATACCCGAATATGTAATTACATATATATAGCCGCATTTACTTCAAATCGTATACATCATATCTCGAGACAATCTCCCATGCTTTCCGTTGGTAAACGAAGAACCGACCACCCAAAGCCCTATATATTCTTTCTCCCCATACCTTGACTACTCGTACGAGAGTCTATTTATGGATAGATCTAATATAGGAAAGGGAAAAAATAGAACCAGAGAAATGATGCCCCAACCGGATAAATCCACTTATTCCACACAATTCTTCCGGTTATGCCTGATCTTCCTCACTTCCCATATTTCCCCATGCCGTGATGGAGTACCTAGGATCAGCAGAATTCCCAAACCACGGAACCAACTGGTTCCACACCAACAAAGGGGGAAGCCCCGCAACGACCCCAATAGTTTGGAAGAGATTTCAGGAAGAGGTTTTAGCACTGGTGTATCCCATATGTACCCCGGTTTATTCAAAGTATCCCAGTGGTGTGACGCCGCCGACTTACTGGGGAGGAAGAAGAAAATCACTTATATATCCCGTTTCGGAGAAATAAGTGGCTCACGGAGAATGGAGAGAAACATCCCATATCTAATTCCGAAGTATTCATATAGCACTTATCCCAATCCTCTATCTGGATGGAGGATTACTTGTTGGGATAACATAATGCTAATCCATGTTTTACATGGCCAAGTGAACATCGTTTGTTAAGTCGTTAAGTTTGGAAGAGCCAGACAGTTTATGTCTTTATTTGTTCGATTGATAAGGGCGGGCGAAGAGTGGAATGCGAGTTGGCAGTGTAAAACGATGGATTGCACTGCGTGCTTCAAGGATGCTATCTACAACGAAGGAAGTAACTTTGGTGAAAGATGCCAAAAGTGATGTTGTTGGAAAACATGATTCCAGTAGCATGCCTCAATCTGTTCTAGTTGCAAGAGATAAAATAGGCCACCTTCCTGGAGATAAGCCTTCATTTAAGTACAAGCCCTGGAAATCCACAGGACCAAATGAGGCAGACGATCATAAAGAAACTGAAAACATATACTGTGAAGGACGGTCAGACATTGTACAGTCTACTCAGCTGAGGGCTTAAAATCTTACAACAAGGAAACTTTTATACACTGAAGCTATGGAAGTCGATAAACCTAAACCCAGTGATGGACTTGATGAAGATGATGAAAGAAGTTACATGGACAACAAGGAGGAAGGTGATGAACCAAGAGAAATAGGCAGAAACGAGCAAGATGAACAAAGGGCCATTGGTGGTAACGGCGAAAGTGAGAAACTGGGAGCCCGGGTTGGTGACAAGGAAGATGTTGAACTGAGTGCCAAAGTCAAGAGCGACAAAGGTGGCATTCCCAAAGAACAAGAGAATTCCAACATTGTAAATACGAAGAATCTTAAGTCAGCAGGACTATATGATCTTGGGTTTAATAAGAAATCACAAAACCAATTTAAGAGATGCTTAGCTTAAAAAGGATAGTGATTTGAAATGGAATAATGAAAGGAGGAAGTGGGCATTTCATCAGATCAAAGAAGCTATTGCATCAGCTCCTTTATTTAGAAGTCCAGATTATTTAAAGGAGTTTCAGATTTTTTCATTTGCTTCAGAGGATACAATTGCTGGTGTTTTACTACAGAAAAATGAACAAGGTTTAGCCCATAGCATTTATGAACAAAAGCCTGATAGAAGCTGAATGAAATTACACATTAATAGAAAAACAGGCATATGCTTTGGTTCAAGCACTGAAGCATTTCCGAGGAGATGTGGGATATTCTTGGGTAGTTGCTTATGTGCCTCACGCAGCAATAAAGGAGATTTTGGTGTAGCAGGATCTAGTCAGAAGGAAAGTCATAAGGCCACATCTTCCATACCACAATAGGCCAGTGAAAATAATATAGCTAGAGAGAAACCCATAATGAGGCGAGGAGGAACCCCACATTCCTGCAGCTACCAGTCTGATCCCCATCACTCAGAATCAATATATGATGGATTGACGAGAGAAAATCCTCATACAATCCTATCNCCCCCCCCTTCTAAATAAGTAACTTGGGAGAGAAAATCTCTTAGATGCCTAGCTCCGCACGAGAATTGACTAGCTCGGCTTGGGCTTCGCCCTTGAGAACACATGGCTCTGCAAGAACAAGTATAAAGAGTCTATCCTTAGGATTATGGCGGTTAAGAGAAAGAAACTTAGACAATCTCGATCTTTCGCTCATGTGAATTGCCCGTTCAGAACGGCTCTTGTCAGAACACAACGGTAGCCAGCTCAGAACGCAAAGCCGCTCAGAACGAACACAACGGTAGCCAGCTAAAGTATCGTGGCATATATAAACTTATCGTGGCATATCCGATATCTAATATGATCATGGCCATACTTATTGTGGTACTTATCGCGGCTTCTTACTTACACCCTTAATCCTTAAAGTAATATATAACATTTATTGCTATCATCCAATTGTGCTAATCCAATCTCGCTATCATCTAATACGAACGGTAGCCAACAACTACTGTACAGCCACTACTGTAGCCGTTAGCCTACTAATACAAAAAGATAATACGAATTGGCATATCTCACTAATCGATCTAATCTAATCTAATCTGTTTCATTCACATATGTTCATGGCGGTTAAGAGAAGGAAAGTCAGACAATCGAGATCCCCCTTGTCTTGTTCCGCTCATGTGAATTGGCTCATGTTAATTGGTTCATGACGGCTCTTTTAAGAATTATTTAGCCATTATTATATGCTATAGACTTGAACTCTAAGCTACAGAATGGATATTGCTCATAAATTCTTTCAATTCTAGAACTGTTCATGCGGGTCCGGGGCGCCGATACTCCCTCGCTTCCGCTACTGGCTACAGAAGGGAAAAGAACGGCTCAACTTGTCGAGCCCATACCCCTAATTAAGCCATCTAAGCCTAATGTAACCTCATTTGTGCAGTTAAGACCTCCTAATATGAGGAATGAGGGCTCACCTGACGTTAGGAAGGTGAGGAGCGGAGAAGCCTTAGGAAAGCAATCTTCCTTAGGCAAGCCAAGATAAAATCCTCAGGCGCAAGTAATAATAAGACCCATATTCTTTCTATGAGGATGGAATAACCCCCCCTCTAAATAAGTAACCTGCAGCTATGTTTACGCAGGTGTTATGCATGTTTTTTGGAGTGAAAACCTCCTTGCCTGAGGAAGGGATTCATCGCTTGCTCTTCTGAGAGCAAGGACAAGCGGCTTCACACCTTTAAAATAGAGTGAACGGAGAGCTATTACGGAGTATCCGGCTATGATGTCATAAGCAGTTGGGTAATATGAACAAAGGAAAGGGAGGGCGAGATAGGGTAGGCATGAGATACCCCATGCTTACCTCTGGTTAAGGTAGCCAGAGAGAAGGTAGGCGTGATAAGGACCCCAACAAATGGTCATTTTACGGAGGTGTATCACAACAATTCCACTCATAAACACCTGCGTAAAAATATATTGAACGGATATGTTTGATAGAGTGGACTAAGATGAGGGGAAAGGGAAAATTCCACCACATTACCCCAAGGGGAATGATCCCTGCCCCGCCGTACCAGAATAAAAGAAGGGTAAGTTCTCAGATCAACCTTTCTCAGAGGGGTTGGGGGTGGACCCCCCGATATCAGGCAGTACAACCGGTAGCAGTGATAAGGTGGTAGGAGTTAAGACCTCCCTTCCTTGATCCTTCTAATGAAAAGTACCCTCAACTCATAAACTAGGAAGGTTCAAGAGCCTACAGGATATTATAATCCTTTAAGACCCACCCAGTGACTGTGGGAAGGTTGTATAGGAGGTGTTACGGATGTTTTAGGGAGGGAAATACCTTCGTTTAAAGAGAGTTGACGTATAGGTTTTACGCAGCCTTTGAGGAAGGTAATTGCTTCGATCAAAATGCTAGTGATCGACAATGATTTAATTAGTGGTTTTTAATATTTCCTGCCCTGATCTATCAGTCAAGGAAGAGGCAGTGAATACCTCCCTTCCTTTCCTAGGCGGTGCAGTCCAAATACCTGTAGCAGCCATAAATTAAAATAATTAGAATACTTTCCTTCATGTCTTCGGTGTTGTGGCTTAAAAGTCCATTTCGCAAAAAGGGATAAGACCTAACCAGAGAATATAATAAAGCCAGAGGTATCCCAAAGGCCCGAAGGGGATCTCATGGTCGGTTAAGTGAGCTATCGTCGATCATACAAGGGGAGTGGAAAATGGACGTTTTAGCAAGTGATTGCCGAGAAAAGAGGATAGAAACAGGTAGGAACTGGTATGAACAAATATGTATCTATATGGTATGCACATATATAAGAGGAACTGGTATGAACGAATATGTATCTATTTGGTATGCACATATATAAGAGGAACTGGTATGAACGGATACGACTTCGCAGTCTTATACAACAGAAAATGGAGCTACCGATGGGGCAGCTATTAGTCGTTTTCACCCCAGCTATTAGTCTAGCAACACCTTCCTTCCAACAAAGATTTCTACTGTTACCAGGGGGTGTGGGCAGGAATCTCCTCCTCTGGCAGTTCGTTATCTCCTCCTCCGGGGATAAAAAATTTCCTCCGCCTACCTTCGATGGAGAATACGAAGAGAATCTGGCTATCCATCCGGTCAACGTATCCAGCTTGTCCTCCCATTACCTGTCTGTGGGATTTAAAAACCCATTCATTCTGGCTGCTGTGGGATATATTCAGGTACGATAGATGGGATGAGATTCACATTTGCCAAGTCATCACGATGCTTGCTACATTTCTCAGTAGCGGGTCAGGTAGACCGACGTTGCGCAATCGACAGGGATGCTTCCAATCCTCGCGTTGATGAAGCTTGTATGCCTGCGAACATCACCTTTTCAACCATGAGGTCTATTGGGATCTCTTCGACAAAATTTTCTATTGTGATAATGTCTTCCTACATGCATGCTTGAGGTCAGATATCTCAGGTCGGTGAGAAAACACTCTGCAAGATACCAGATATATAAAATATGCAGAACAGAAATAAAATGCTAGAAATGGCAGAATAACAGTAAAATATCTAGCATAATCTTCACAATACACAGAAATGATATAACAATAGCAATAGAAATAGCACTTTGATTCGGAAAGAAATGTTCATAGGCCTCTTCGAGGGGGAAACCTCCAATCGAGCAGTGCTTTGTTACAATAATCTCCCAGCTAGGGTTTTCATACCCTCGACCCTTATTTATACTAAATATGTATATTACGAGAAGAATCTAGAGGAATATCCTTCTAGAAGCGGAAGCTTATATTAGGTCTTCTTACATCCGCCTTATTCTATTTTATTGAAAGGACTTATTAATATTGACTTTTATTACATCCGAATACATTGATATACCTATGTGCAGGTTAGGACCTTAACATGTCCGCCCCCTTAAAAACAACCTTGTCCTCAAGGCTTGAGATGTGGAAACTGCTGCAGAATGGTAGCTAGTTCCCAAGTGGCATCTGCTGGAGTCATATCTTTCCATTGTACTAGCACTTCCTT
>SNQJ01S0195550.1:0-17506 GCA_010110895.2 Picea sitchensis | reverse complement strand
GAAGTTACAACGGGTTTTGTTGTAGGTTGTATCCCTTCATTTGCTGGATAATAATAAAGGAAGGACCTGGCAATTTCTCTGGTGGATGTAGCCCACACTGGGTGAACCACATAAATCTGTGTCTCTCTTGTATTGTGTGTCTTTTGTGTTTTGTTTCTGCATTTGTTTTATTGTATTGCTCCACAGTCCTGTTTTTCTAACACCACCTTACCCATCGATGCCCACATAACATTTGGCATTTCATCTCCTAGGGTTAATTTTTTGGATGTATAGGGTTTTTTAATTCATGTGTAATGTTAAAAAGGCCTCTGGAGCCTTATTTTAATCATTCTACTCAAACAGATGCACATAGTAGCCACATCTCTTCTCAGAGATAGCTATGACCATTCGAGCAAGTGTTTTGAGTTCTGTAGTTTTATAGTTTCAACCTATTTTATTTATTCAATACACGTTATTGTTCACTAGATATTTGTTGTTGTTCTCCATATCTTTGTGTTATTTTATTCAGTATGTTATTCATTTCGTTCTGCTCATAAATCCATATCAGTGGTATCAGAGCAATTTTCTCTTCATTTATTTTTCTTCGTGCATGTCCCCAACAAGATCTGGGTACAAGAAGTTGGGACTCAAACCAGTTGATCCTTTGCAAGATCGGCCACACCGAGATTGAAAAAAACCCATGGGGGATGAAAATAAATACGATGGATCAAGAAATCCTTTTAAAATGTTTCTCAAGGAATCCCTTGCATGACAAAGGAACAAAATGCTAGAAAACATTGCACATATCCTTCGGCGATTTCCCACAGGAGACACATCTTCATCAAGTGGCCATGAAACCCCCTTCAAGGTACAAGGAAATTTTAATATTCCATTATTTTAAGGACTGCTAGATGCAGATGCTTTAGATAAATGGATGAATCTTCTCGAAGGGTATGCTTCGGTCCACAATTTCTCTAATAGGGAAAATATTACTTTTTCACTCCTCAAGGCCATCCCCCATGTTAAGGACTGGTGGGATACTTACCCTGGGCAAAGGGCCATAGAGGAATCTGCAATATTTGCGGTCTCCCCCACACGATATTCCTTTAGGGATGCCATTAAAGAACAATACTACCTTGTTTGAAGCTATGAGGACCAGTACACAAGATGGACCATCGTCTATCAAGAAAGGGACCAGACAGTACCAAATTTCACCAATATTTTCCATACCTTGCACACCAAATTGGGTATCAAAGACTCTGAATGAAATATGGTTCTCAAATATCATGGTTGTCTGCATAGATACATTCAAACAAAAATGGAGTTTCTGTACATCGCATCATTGGGTACGGATTATAGATATGCTTTCAAGATCGAGCATAAATTTAAGCAGAAGAGGCGAGAGTTTGGATCTACAAACTCCTCATAGCCAAATCATGGAAAAGGCATCCCCAACCCACAAAAAAAGGGACATAGAAAATATGGCCACTCTCAGGACAACCAGTCCAAGCCACAACAAAAGAAGGGTATTGAGAATTCGAAGGAGGACACAGGAAAATGGCGTGAATACCATAAAATCCCTTGGAACAACACCAAAGAATGTTGCTCCATGCAGTCATTGGTAGCTAAGCTGAAATATTCCAAGTCAGAGGTAGATTCTGACTACAAATATAATTCAGAAGGAGGGAAGCGTATTATCGATGTTGAACCTAGTGCCACTGTCTCTACCACCAATGTCCAACCAAGTGAACCAGAAGAACTAAAGGAAGGGGATTGCCTCTTTCACTCACAGATGTTGGTAAAGGGGGCTCCGCTTCATTTCATTGTCGATAGTGGAAGTCAGAAGAACATGATATCAACAGAGGTCGTTAAGTGGTTGGAACTACCGATGACACCACACCCGCAACCCTACACCATCGGTTGGATTTGCCAAGGAAGAGATATTCGCGTCAACCAACAGTGTCGGTTTCCCTATGACATCAAGCTCTGCAAATACGAGGTATTGTGTGATATTTCTCCCCTTGAAGTTTGTGATGTTCTTTTAGGACAACCATATTTTTGGAAGAAACATGCTATTTATGAGTCTAGACCCCGCAGTGTTATTATTACTTTGGGTAGACAATTGTACAAGATACCATAGGTAGCATCGCTTACCGTTATTTCTTTAATTTCTTCTAGGAAATGCATTAAGGTCATTTCACAAACTAGGAAGTTCGTCCTCTTTGTGATCCATGCTCATAGTAAGTAGAAGGTCGCCATCACATATGTGGCCTCTACATAGAGCCTCTCTTTTCAGTAGAAGAAAGTGGATGGGATTGTGGAAGAGTAAAAATACATCTTCTCCTCACCCATTGGGGTATTGACGCACTACCAAGTCAATCATCCAATGATCTAACCCCCGATGCACCTCTTCCTAATGGACCAGTCTATCATCGCTCACCAATGGAAAATGATGAAATTAAGCATTAGATCCAAGATATGCTTCAAAAGGGGCACATTAGACCCAACTCCTCCACTTGCGGAAGCCCAATTGTACTAGTGCAGAAGAAATACGGGACCTGGTGACTCTACATTGATTACAAATAATTAAACAAAATCAAAGTTAGGAATCGGTACCCACTTCCCCAAATTGATGAACTTCTTCACCAACTCAAGGGGGGAAATTTCTTCAACAAGATTGACCTAAAGTCTAGCTACCACCAGGTTCCCATCGATCCAACTGATGTATGGAAGACAACTTTCAAATCTAAAGAAGGTCTCTTCGAATGGATGGTCATGCCCTTTGTCTTAAAAAATGCACCAACCACTTTCATGAGGTTGATGGATGATGTATTCACACCCTTCACCAACTCTTTTGTGGTGGTATATTTGGATGACATCCTCATCTTCAGTAGAAGTTGGGAGGATCACATGTAGCATATTCAACATGTTTTAAGCACTCTACGGTAGCACAAGCTATATGCCAACTTGGAGAAATTCTCCTTTGGCATGAACAGGGTCCAATACTTGGGGTACATTGTTGATGAGCATGGGGTACATGTGGATCCATCTAAGATCGAAGTCATCCATGACTGGCCATCCCCAAACACACTAACCGAGCTTCAAAGCTTCTTGGGACTTGCCAACTTATACCGACGGTTCATGTTGGGATTCTCTCATATTGCATGGGCCCTCAGCCAAGTGAGAAAGGGAGATCACAAGGAAAAGTTCACGTGGGGAAAGGCATAACAATGAGCATTTGATGATCTAAATAATCACTTGTGCTTAGCTCCAATAATCTCCTTATACAATCTACAACAACCTTTCAATATTGAGACTGATGCATCTAACTATGATGTAGGCACAGTTCTCACTTAGCACGATCATCCAGTAGAATACCATAGTGAGACACTCTCAGATACTAACCAGAAATACCCCACCTATGACAAGGAAATGCATTCCATTGTACAAGACTGTCATCAATGGAAACATTACATTATGGTAAAGGAGACAATCATCCACACTGATCACAATCCTCTGCAGTTCATACATACACAAGGGAAGTTGCAGAACGACCTCCATTAGAAGTGGTCCACCTAACTACAACAGTTACATCTCAACATCAAGTATAAGACATGGAGCACAAATCGTGTCGTTGAATACCTTAGTCGACCTCTCATGGTTGCACTCACCACCGTGCTCCATTCATGTGGGATGAAGCATTTGAGTGGCCCCAACTTTATCAGCAAGATACAAACTTCTCCACCACCTATCATCTCTTGGATACATGTGAAAATGTCATCGATTTTCACATTTAGGATGGACTGTTATGCCATCTGGGCCATATCTATGTTCCTGCAAGTGAGCGTGCAAATATTATTTGGGAGGCTCACTACAGTCATATGGCATGACATTTTGGTGTGGATAAAACTGTGGTTGTTCTACAAAAACATTTTTATTGGCCAAAACTTTGACAGGAATTTATCAAGTATATCATATCTTCCATTGTCTGTGCCATTGCCAAGCCAACCATATGGAAGCAATACTTATACATCCCTCTTCCTACTCTTGAGAGGCCTTATGAATCCATATCGATGGATTACATGTCTGACCTTCCATCCACAAAGAAAGGAAATGATTGTGTATTTGTGGTGGATGATCGATTTTTGAAGATGGCCATTCTCACAGCCTGCAATAAGAGCATCAGAGTGGTGGATACTTCCAATATTTTCTTTGAATGAGTGTGGGTCCATTTTTGGATACCACAAAACATCATCTCCAATTGGGATAGTAGGTTCCTCAACACATTTTGGTCGAGTCTCTGGTCACTGTTGGACAACAAGCTCACTAAATCCACTTCCTTCCTCCCTCAAACTGATGGCCAAATAGAGGTCATCAATCAGATGATTTTGCACATCCTATGCATGTATAAATCTAAGCACCTATGTACATGAGATGAGATTCGTCCCTATTTTCAACACAACTACAACATGGATCTCCATAGCTCCACAGACCATAGCCCCTTTCGGGTGGGGCTAGGATTCCAACCCTTGGGTCCCATCGATGTTTCACTTCCTCTTGCAACAACACAGACATATTCTTCCCATGTTTAGTTTGAGGCCAACAAATCCACCAAATTTATTAAGTGAATTCATCACATCCACCAATAGGTCCATGATATTTTATAGAAAGCCAATGCTAAGTGAAAGCAACGCCATGATCAACACCGGGTACCGCACAAGTTTTAGGTGGGAGATAAGGTATGGTTACATTTGCAGAAAGAGAACCTTATAGGGCCCCATTGAAAGCTCTGCCCACTTCGCTATGGGCCTTACACTATCACCAGGGTTGTGGGTAGAAATGATTTTGAGCTCAACACTCCACCCTTACCTGGATTTCACCCAGTGTTCAATGTGGACCTCCTTCGAGCATATTTTCCACCATTATTGGATACCTTAGAGAGCACATAACAACTGACACTCACATAGCTCAAACCTGACTACATGGAATAGGCATCCATTATTCATATAGTGGACACACAGTTCAAGGGCACTCACAAAAAAAGGTTCCATCTTTATCGGGTTTTCAAGGAAGGGAAACTCCTACACTAAGGCAAGTGGATCACTCGGGGAAAAATTCAATAGAAGTTTCCTCACCTGATGGGGGAACTCAACGAAAATGATAAAATTGTTTCCTAAGGGGTGAGGACTAATCCAGGTGGATATTGGTGGCCACCCAACTGTTCCAAATGGATCCTCTTAATAGTTTTAGTTCAACACGTTCTTCTGTAATTATTTTTAATTGTGGGTTCTACACTTCTGGGGCTATCTAAAGCCCTACATAGCTTCGAGGTGGATATTGGTGGCCACCCACCTAATACAACTAGCTTATTTTGGATTTTTTCATGTCAGTACATCTTTCTGTATTTCCTGGGTTTTTTTGGGGCCCTAAACAATGTTTTTTTGGCTTGCCACAATCAAACTATAGACAAAGTCAGAGTTTGATGGAATAATGTGTAGTTATTGAAAATACATTTCCAATGGGCTATGATGCACCTAAAACAGATTTCATATGCAAAAGCTACGACCTCGGGAAGTTGAGGTACCAAATTACCCATCGGGGCCCACATATCTTTTGGCGTTTCATCTCCTAGGGTTAGGATTTTGGAGGTCTAGGGTTTTGGCATTCACGATTAATGTTAAAAATGCCTCTGGAGCCTCATTGTAATCATTTTGCTCAAACAGATGCGCGTAGCAGCCACATCTCTTCTCAGAGATAACTACCACCATTCGAGCAAGTGTTTTAAGTTATGTAGTTTTACAGTTTCAACCTATTTTATTTATTCAATATAAGTTATTTTTCATTGTATATCTATTGTTTTTCTCCATATCTATGTGTTATTGTATTCAGTTTCTTATTCATTTCGTTCTTCTCATAAATCCGGATCAACTTTGGACAAATGATTCCCTGAATTTTCTCGTGAAAATGTGTTCAGTGTGTCATAGCAGAATATTTCTCTTCCTTTTTCCATCTTCTTATGTGATTATCACAACATGAAGAGGACTACTATGATTATGGAATGATCTTTTCCCTGTTTAAGTTAATTGGAGATTTTGTTTTGAGGGAGAAGTTATATTAATTAAATTCGAATTTATGAAATTAACATTGAATAAATCGCTCTATTAATACTAGTCCTAATATATTAACTTCACACAAGCCAAAAATTAAATGTTTCTTTGATTACTATGACATGGGAAAATATTTCGACGAAGCAAAAGAATGAATATTGAAATTATGAAATATGTAATCTATGCTTTCTTAGTTATAATGAATAATCTCAAAAAAGTTTCTAAGTACCAATTATCATGTGGATGAAGAACATAAAAAAGATCTTGGGAGAAGACAATAATATCCACTTACACGGTTGCGAAGGGATTATTAAAACAAAACTAAGTAATTGAAATCGACGGATGAAGCAAAGGTGATATTTAAAAGAAAGAAAACAAAGAAACTCCACTTCCATGGTTCCAAAATGAAACCAAGTATGAAGATAGATGGACGAAGGTATACTTATATAATGAAAAGGGGTTATGCTTGTTACGATTTTGCTGCTCCGAAGGAAAGACAAGTATTAGAGTCAACAACAGGAACCATAAGCATGGGATAAATTTTTATTATAAAAATGAGTGGAGAAGAGAATAAAGAGACAACGCTCACCAATAGAGAAAGATATAAAAGGAAGTTCTAACCAGAAATAGAGCTAGTTAGTGGTTTCAATAAGTCTATTGAGTCTCTAGTATTGAGCTAACACTAATCATGTTGTAATATTGTAATGCTTTATAGAATCATGTGTCTATGGTGTCTATGGTGTTTAGCCTGAGTGGTTTATGCTGAGGGGTGTTTCCCCCCCACCCAGGTTCAATTCCCGCAAGTGACATGTTGAGCACTTAAATGAGAAAGTTATTGAAAAAACATCGACCTTCCACAAAATCTAGTTTACCCCAAGTAAAATCCTCAAAATGAGGGGAAGTGCCTGGTGGGTTTCCCGAGGCTCTATTCCAAGTAAAAATAAATAAAAAAGATCATGTGTCTATGATATATCTGAGTTTGGAGCCAAGGAGAATGGTGCAAAATGTTGTAAATATGAGGTTTTATATAGAAAATATATGAAGTTCTATGGCAATCATATGCATCTGTCCTGCGCTATGTATATCAATGATGTGATGAAATGTTTCCAGTAATAAAGAGATGGCAATTCTGATCCATTATGTGTATGTTATGTATGAGTTGATTATGCATGTGTATTATGTTAACTCTTAGGCCTAATAGTTTATCAGACATGAGTTATATGGATTCCCATTGCAGTGACTTGTCGTGTGTTTAAACCTTCATCTCTATCACAAGACCTTATGGTCTATGTTATCCTCCTTGTGTCTCAGGTGAGACCTTCCTCGACCTTGGCCAAGGATTGATATGGTAGTGCTTTAGTATTTTTTTTGGAAAGCTCTGGATGAACTTTGGGTCTAAAAATCCCTGGCATTAAGAAGGACAAGACGCGTGCATTCGTGGAATGAAAATTCCCAACAAATGGTTTTGTTATCAGGACTTGAAGTCTTTTCGAGTTCGATGAAGGAAAAAAATGAGCCAACATCCTTCTAAGGAGGATATCCAATACTAGATATAAGCAAAAGAAGATGTGTTTTCCCTGTGAGAGACACAATAATTGATGGTGAAAGCGATTGAATGAAAATGCATATATCTTTACTCAAATATGCATGAGACATTCTTCAGGAAAATTCCTTGTTTGTTACATGAATGGTTGAAAATGCAAACTACTATGAATTCGACTGTGTTTACATTAGAGCCAATAGTTTGGGATCAATCCATGCTTGATATCTTGAAGGTGATAGATAGCAAGTGGACTTGAGCTATTTATTTTTGATTCACTCGATTGAAGGAAGAATACATTATTGAGTTTGTTATAGAATATAGAGATTCTTTTAGAAAGGCTAAAAGAAAGTTTGAGGAAGGTACAAGGAAGTGGATGCTAGAAGAAATTCCACTTTGGATTAAGATGTTGTTCATAGGGAGAAGAATGATGCACATGGAGCCCAATATATTGGCTGAGTAAACACCCTAGTGATCAGAGGAGCTTTGGAAAAGGTGGGGGAAAAGGATCCAGAAGATGGATCCATTGAGGAGGATCCAATAAGTTGTTGAGATGGGGTGAGGTGTAGAATGGACCCAAAAGAGTAGAGGAGAAAAAGAGACAAGAGGTATGCAAGAGGAGTTGATATAAAAAGAAGAGTAGAAGAGAAAGGTGGAAAATAATTAGCTAGGACTGTGTGACGAGGGTTCAGGTCCAATATGAAGAGGAAATTGTAAGTTTTAAACCTGTGAAGTAAAGAAATGTATATATATTCTTAAGCAAAATAGAAAATAATCAATGCCTCATACACATAGTACACAAAGATTTATGCTGGAAACCCTTAACCAAGAGAAAACCATTCTTCCTTGGTGTCGCACCTTTCAACTCTTCATTGTGTTAATTTCACAATTCACCATACAATATATAAAATGTTTTAGGTATTCCATATCTACAAAAACCCTAATCCCTTAATCCAGGATTAATTTAGAAAACCGCTAAAAATAGTAAAATCAGCTAAAAATATCAAAAACCGCCCAAAAACAAATTTTGGGGTGATGCCTCGAAGCGGAACATTGCATGTAACCAGGGGGGACCCCCATAGGAAGCACCCGATGCACACAACATAGGGTTCAGAGGAAATTGATATCGTCAGACGCAGTTGTCGAATTTGACGCGCCCACACACACACACATGTAAGGATTATAACACATACCCAACATTCTCCCACTTGTTGTTTTCTTTGCATACAGGGGTTCACAGGATTATATAGTCAACAATCAAGGGAAACAATGCCCATTGTTACTCTACATGAGGAAAATGTTTATGTTCTCATAGACTTTGTCAATGAATCTGCAACATTCTTCAAAGTATCAACCTTTTCGAGTAACACCTTCTTTTCTTCAATCATGTCTCTCACAAAGTGATACTGAACATCAATATGATTTTTCTTCGAATGATAAGCTAGGTTATTTTCTAGGAATATTTCACTCTGACTGTCACAATATAATCTCACTTCTTGTTGTACCAACCCAATACCTGAACACAATCTCTGTAACCATACTGCTTCCTTGCTTGCATGATTGGCTACCATGTATTCAACTTCTGTAGTTGAGAGTTCCACTACATCCTATCTTTTGCTCATCCAACTGATGTCTCCTCCAAATAGGTTAAACACATACCCACTTGTATATCTTATGTGATCCAAATCTCCAACCCAATCTGCATCAACAAAGCCATGTATGTCCACCACTCTGTCCAATCCCGGTCTTCCTGGGTAGCACAATCCATAATGTGTAGTGCCACGAAGATACCTGAAGACCCTATTTATTGCTGTCCAATTCTCCTTCTCTGGTTTTTACATATACCTACTCAAAACTCCCACTACATGTGCAATGTCCAGTCTAGTACATACCATTTCATACATCAAACTACCAACTACACTGGCATACAAAACATGGGACATGTCCTCTTCTTCTTCCTGTGTCTTGGGACACTAATATACATATAACTTTACACCTATAGGAATAGGAACCTTGATCGGTTTACTTCCATGCATATTAAACCTATGCAATATCATCTCAACATATTTTCTATGATTCAACCAGAGTTTTTTGTTTGCACAATCTCTTTTAATCTCCATTCCCAGAGTGAAGTTAGCATCATTGAGATCCTTCATGTCAAATTTGGAGGATAGCTGTGATTTCACCTCCTTGATAACATTCGTGTTATTTCCTACAAACAACATGTCATCAACATACAACACTACATAAATGAAGTGATTACCAAGTTCCAACTTGCTTGGAATATACATAGTGATCAACCCTACTTCTCACAAATCCCAATTCAAGGATGTATGTGTCAAACTTTTGGTACCACATCCTAGGTGATTGCTTCAGACCATATAGTGACTTATTTAGCTTACATACCAACTCTTTCTTTCCCTTCACTACAAAGCCTTCTGGATGCTTCATGTAGATTTGTTCTTCTAGATCCCCATGTAGGAATGTTGTCTTTACATCCATCTGTTCCACTTCAATATCAAAAGTAGCAACAATATACAAAATAAATCTAACAGACATTAACTTGGAAACAGGAGAAAAAATATCACCAAAGTCGATCCCCTCTACTTGGGAATAACCTTTTACTACTAACCGATCTTTGTATTCTCCACTTTTCCTTCTGCATTAAACTTCTTCTTAAACAACCATTTTCTACCAACATATTTTCTTCCAAATGGAAACTCAAATACATCCCATGCCTCATTCTTATCCAAGGCATACATTTCTTCAACCATGGCCTTCTTCCATAGTTTACTATCCTATGAATTCATTGCTTCCTTGATAGTTTTGGGATCATCATCAGTCATAGATAAAGAAAAATTATAATGAAAATCAAGTGGAATATACCTTTCCAGTTGCCTTATTTCCCTCACTGATCTCCTCAATACTGGGGTATGAGGTTCTTCTTCTTTTTCTTCATCTTATTTAGATGATTCAAATTTTGCATCATCCAACTCAAGCTCTATTTTCTCAGTTTCATCTTTCCTTGGTAGGAATTTATGTTTGGACACATCTTTTACCTCTTTAAAAACAACATCCCGATTGCAAACAATCTTCTTAGTTTCTGGGTTCCAAATCTTATAACCTTTCACACCATCTTTATAACCCATAAATATACACTTATTAGATTTATTATCCATCTTACTCCTATTTTCCTTTGGAACATGTACATAAGAATCACAACTAAACACTATGATATGTTCAAGAGAGGGTGTCTTACTAGTCCATACCTTGTGTGGAGCTTTATCATCCAACGCTAATGAGGGTGATCTATTGACTAGGTAACATGATGTACCCATTTCCTCTGCCCATAATTCCTATCCTAACTCGACACCACTAATCATGCTCCTTGATTTTTCCATCAGTGTCTTGTTCATCCTTTCTACAAGTCCATTCTATTGAGGTGTGTATGGAGTAGTCTTCTGCCTTGCTATACCACACTTCTTATAGAATTATTCGAATTCATTTCCACAGAATTCTCCACCATTATCTGTCCTCAATACCTTTATTTTCTTCTCGGTATGATTTTCTACAAGAGACTTAAACTATTTAAATTTATCAAATACCTCAGATTTCTTTCTAAGAAAATAAATCCATGTGTTCCTTGAGAAATCATCTATGAATGAAACATAATAAACAGATTTACCTTATGATGGAACAAGCACAAACCCAAACACATCACTGTTTATCAACTCTAAGATCCCCTTTTCTCTTGTAGCACCAGATGGGAATCTTACTCGATTATGTTTTCCATATATACAGTGTTGACATAAATCAAAATCCAGAGTGCAATTATACATACCTTCAACCATACCGTTACTGTGTAGTGTTTGAAGGCCCTTTTCTCCAATGCGTCCCAGTCTTTGATGAAACAACATGGTCTTCTTTCTAGGGACAATATTGGTCTTGTCTTCTTTATTTATCTGCTCAGGGACAACATAATTGTTACACCCATTAGTATAAGTGCTTCCCAAAAACTTGTACAGAGTTCCACACTGAACTCCCCTCATCAACACCATTTCTCCTCGTAACATCTTGCAAGTGCCCTTTCTCAATACAATATCCACTCCTGCATCATCCAACTTGCTTACAGATATTAGTCTCCTGGCTAGTGTTGGAATGTGTAGAACCCCATGGAGAGTTCTAACCCTTCCATATTTTAGCAACAACTTAACCCTTCTACATCCCATGATTTTGGATGTCAAGTCATCTCCTAGGAATACATCACCACCATATTATTTTTCTTATTCACAGAACCAATCCCTGTGAGGAGTCATATGGTATGACACACATGATTCGATCAACCATACATCACGGTCGACATGTGTACCTGTAGATGCCAGGTAAACATCACCTCCTTCTTCAGTGGAGTTTTTTTCCTTTGTGGAAGAGGTTCTATAAGATCCCTTTGGTTTATCAACCTTATTAGACTTGAAATATTTCTTATAATGCCTTGTTTTACCACACTTCCAACATTTCCTCAGATATTTTCTTGGAGACTTTGATCTACCTGTAGATTTAGATCACCCCCCCTGAAGACTTACCAGGATTCTTGTCTTGGGTACGACCTCTTACAAATAAAGCATCTATGATATGACCATCCATGCTTTTCCGTCTCATCTCTTCATATAACAAGGATGAAACTACATCCTCATACTTCAATGTATATTGAGTGGTACTACCAATTTCTACAACTAGATTATCCCAAGAGTCTGGAAAAGAAAATAACAAAGTAATACACTTATCTTCTTCTGCAGTAGTAATATTATTGGCATATTTATTATGGGCAGACAGAAGGCAAAGTATTTCTTTGTCATTGATGGCAAGCTCAACCCGATGATGATGAACAAGAGAAAGTGGCGGCAAGACCATCAACGCAATGATGATCGCATGGCAGAAAATCCTGAAATAGGCACACTCCATTTCAGAGTTTTGCAGACCGGGAAATCAGAATTTTGGAGACAGAAGGCGGAGTATTTTCTCGAAATAGGAACACTCCATTTCGGAGTTTCGCAGACCAGGAAATCAGAATTTTGGATACTGGGAGTTGGAAGTGTCGAAACACGTCACCACAGGAGTCTCGAAATCGTGAAATGAAAAACGTCGAAATCTCGCGAAACCACGACGTTTCAGAGTTTTAGATACCGGGAGTTGGAGGAGTCAAGTGTCGAAACACTTCACCACAGGAGTTCCGAAGTCGTGAAATGTGAAACGTCGAAATACCACGAAACCACGACATTTCGGATTTTCAGATACTGGGAGTTGGAGGAGTCAAGTGTCGAAACACTTCACTACAGGAGTCCCGAACTCGCAATATGCGAAATCGTGAAATGATCCTAGCCGTCGGATTGAGGATTGATCTGGACCGTTGATCAAACATGACAAAGGCCCGTGAAGTTTTGAAATCATGATAAAATCTAGACCATTGGGTCCATAGGAAACATGGAAAAATATTTTCATTTCGCTGACTAGAAAGTCAAAGGAACGGGGTTCCCTAATCTCTCGAACTTGCGATATGCGAAATCGCGAAATGCGAAATTACGAAAGGCGCTAACAGCTAAGCTTTTTTTTTTAGAGTTTCAGGGATCGTGACATGGAGCATCAAGTTATCTCATCACAAGGAATGCCGAAATGTCAAAATGTCAAATTGCAAAATGGCGAAATAAGCATGAGACCCATCATTTAATCCAACGGTGTAGGTGAACTTGAATATGATTGGAGGGATACTGTTTCACCTCATAGTTAATTGATCAGTTACAATTCAGTGAGAAAAACTGATTCATAATTCTTGGGCGGTTGGCATTTCAGTTGGCCAAAGCATTGTTCTAGGGTTTGAGGGGTAACTGATGGGATGGTAGTGTACAAATGAAACAGGCAGTGATGGGGTAAGGTTGGATATTCTGACCGAAAAATGAGTTGAACTTTAGAAAGCTAAAACTACAGTATGTGCAGTGTGAAGAAAGCTTAGAGATAAGGAACATAAGCTGAACATAAGAGAAAAGGTGAAGAGAGAAGAATGCGCACATATCAAAGAGCATGATAAGGACAGAGAAAGAATAGATAGACAGAGATAACAAGTCAATCCAAATATGAACAAAGCAGAAGAATAGTGTAGTAGAGAAGAATTGCAGAACAATGAAGAAGTGATAAGAATTGATTTATATGTGTGTTGGTTATTCAATAATTTATTTGTAATAAGGGTGGTAGGGAGGTTCTAGGGAGGACTGTTGTCCTCAGAGGTTCAAGTGGGTGCTTGAACACAAGGAGTTGTAGATTCCATCTAGTTACAGCCAGAGAAACCAGGGTGGTAGGGTGGTACAAGGGAGAACAAGTGTTCTCTGTTATACAGGTTGGAGCCTGTGTAACTGGAAGTTGGTGCTTCCATCTAGTTGGTGCTAGAATACTCAGGGAGTTCGTGCTTCCTTCTAGTGGGTTCTAGAGAAACTTGAGAGTTGGTGCTCTCAAACAAGTTGGAGCTTGTAAAACAGAGGTAGTAGCCTCACATTGAGTTGGTGCTCAATTATAGATGATGTATAGAACTTAAAAGACTGCCTATCATTTCGAAGAAGAAGAGGTTTTCTCCCTTTATGGGTTTCCTTGTGAAAATCTGTCTCTGTGTATATATTATGTGTGAGTGATGCTCATTATTTATGTTTTTCATATATTGTATAATATTGATGGTCACTTGGAGAAAGATTAAAAAATGGTTTTATTGTTAAAATTGTTTAAGCACAGTAACAACTGATTCACCCCTCTCTCTCAGTTGTCTTAGTAATTTCAACAAATATTAACAGATACAAGTTGACTTCCCAGAGTATTAAAGGCATTTAGATGTTCTGTCACAGAATCTCCATCTTCCATCCTAAGATGATACAAATTCTTTCGAAGAAACAACTTGTTTACCAGGGACTTTGATTGATACAAATTCCCTAACTTATCCCATAGTTCATTGGCTATAGATTATCCTGAGACATTCAACAACACTGAATCTTCCAAGCAGAGTCGAATAGTTCTCCTTTCTCTTCTGTCCAAATTCTCCCAATCTTCCTTCGACATACTAGTAGGTAGTGTACTAGTAGTTTGTGTACTAGTAGGTTGTGTACCAATAGCTTGTGTGCTAGTAGACTGCGTACCAGTAGGATGTGCACCAGGATCCATAGCGATCCATTATTATTTGTCTACAAGAAGGTCTTCCATAATGAGATCCCATAGCCCAAAGTTTTTATCGTTGAACTTCACTATGCCGATTCTAGAAGAGATCGACATTCCTCTTTCTACACTTGAATCACCACTGCAAAAGCTCCCACTAAACCTAGATTTATCACAGACCCAAGATAAAATTGATCTATCAAGACCGAGCCAAACCATCAAAAACAAAGGCGTCCATCTGAAGCCAAAAACAAAATATGATACCACATGTAAGTTTTAAACCTATGAAGTAAATCAATGCATATAAATTCTTAAGCACAACATAAAATAATCAATGGCTCATATACATAGTACACAAAGATTTACGCTGGAAACCCTTAACCGGGAGAAAACCAGTCTTCCTTGGTGCCGCACCTTTCAACTCTTTATTGTATTAATTTCACCATTCACCATACAATATATACAATGTTTTAGGTATTTCGTAGCTACCAAAACCCTAATCCCTTAATCCAAGATTAATTTAGAAAAATTCTAAAAATAGCAAAATCAGCTAAAAATAACAAAACGCGCCAAACGCAGATGCAGTTGTCGAATTTGATGTGCCCACACACACACATGCAAAGAATATAACACATACCCAACATAAATAAACCGTACCAAGTGGTAGTGTGGGAGTGGATGATGTGCTAGATTGAAGCATAGATGAGGATAGGTCCATGAAGAGGTGTTGCGTAGAGGAGATGATGTCTAGTAGGGATACTAGTAGTGAGAGTAGTACAGACCTAGGTGAGGAAGTATGCACCCCTTGTATTTTGTGGAGTGATGCAACCTTAGAAGAAGATGAAACACATAGTAGTGGTATGCTGATAGAAAGAGAGGATGTTATACAGAGTAGTAGTGTATTGATTTGAGAAAAACATTTGTGCAAGGTGGTAATGTGCAGATTAGACCAAGAGATGAAGCATGGATTTGTGGTGTGTGGATCATCCTGGAAGAAGTAGCGCACATTTTTTGTGTGTAGTCAGGATAATAAGGTAGGGTGTAGATTTTTGGTGCACCAGAAAAAGAGGAAGATGGGGGCTCCCCTAGTGGTGGGGGAGAAAAATTGGTAGTAGTGGATGGTCTTGCCTGACTACAAGTAGATAGATCTTTGTGTCACCTCGCAAGAAGTTTTATAAGAATATGGACTTATCCCCCCCTTTTTACCACCCCCTTGCACATTTTTAATTAAGAAGAAAACATAGTATATAGTGAAGATAGTGGAGTCGAAGAAAGAGAAGAAGAAAGAAGTGGAAAGACAACTGAAGAAGAAGGTAAAGTCAACAATACTTTATCCCAACAAATAGTGGTGTGGAAAGGTCCAATCAATAGCAGTCAGAAAAGAGGAAATAGATCCAATTCAAAGATGGAGAATCAAGATAGTACATTGAGTTTTCCCGTGTTCCATGGAATGGGTAAGGACGATGAAAAACAACACTAGTTCACCTGTGAAACAAGTTGACATGTAAAGAGAGTTACATATAATGCAGATAACATAGTGTAACTAGAGATTACATTCAGATATAGAGCCCTGACATTGTACATTAAATACAAGGCTATTGTGCCAACGAGATAGGAAAGGTCCCTGACTGAGATTAAGTTGGATATGCTTAGGGAGTTTCAAAATCCTAAGTCAGAATCCTAATGCATTACTGAAATCGAGGAGATCAAACATAAGGAAGGAGAAACCATCTGAGACTATGAATGATGCTTTAAAATCTTGTTGGATAGGATAATGCTCAAAATCTAGGACATCCAACATAGAGAATGGTTCATTGTAGGGTTACTCCCTCATATCCGAGTCCTTCTCACCCAGTAAAAGGTGACGAATCAGGTAGAGGTAGTCGAGACTGTGATGTTCTTCGAAGTTACACATGGAGGTAGAGATGCATCAGCCGAGTTGGTGCAGGTTCAATCACGACTCAACAACCTAATGATATAGTTGCAAGATATGGATAACACTAAAGTTGTGTGGAAGCACGTATGGTGTACTACATGTCATTCAGAAAGGCATTGTCGAGACTAGTGCCATGTCCTTCCAAATTATGTGGCAATAAGCACGCCAATTCCATTTCCATCTAGAGAATCTGAATGGTGTGAAATATGTAGGAAGTGGGTTCATGTACCACCCCGCTGTCCTACATTTCATAAATACTAGAAAATGACTCACACTACATTCTACGAGTTTTTCAAGTCCATCGACCATGATGTCACTAACTGCCACTCCCTCCAATTAATGTAATATAACACCCATGATGCATTCTAGGTATATAAGGAGAAAAAGGTTGGTGGGCGTGGTGGCACAAAAGGAAGTGAATATCAAGGAGGAACCCGAGGTGGATATGGATGCAGTCATGACCACAAATATGGTGGAGGAGGACATAGAACCCCCACATGTTTTAATTGCGGTGAGATTAGTGTTATAACCCTAAAATGCACCATACAGGATTACCTGGCATCAGGCCAACTCATGCCTCTTCCTAGCCAAAGCCATGCTGAGTAAACTCCTCAAAAACCACTCAAAACAAGCAACCCGCGCCCTAACTTCTCACTGGGCGCGGGCATCCGCTTGCTGTCCTCTGACTGCACGCGGGTACCCGCGGGCTAGCCTAAAACAGCCCGCGAGTACCTAACAATGCAAAAAATCAGGGAA